>BRDA01050756.1:0-10577 GCA_036984385.1 Crenuchus spilurus
GAGCCAGTAGTAATTAGTGGACATCAAAATTAAACCCAAACTTTGTCTGTGAGCTTTAGAATCATATTCTTTTACTTTCTCTATTGGACTGCATAAATATTTAGATTCCGGCTCCACCTGCCAGTCGGACTCTGGACCACACGACCGCCTTGGGAAAATTTCCTCTTTTGTACGACCTCAACCATTTCACTGTGGAGGAGCGGGATTCCTCGTCAGCGTGTCACCAGAACTAGAGTCTTATCGGCCTCCAGGAGGGTCGTGTACTGTTGTTCTTCTTATTAAAAACCTTTTAAAAATGTAGGTTTTTGCCTTCCACGGGGATTAAAATCTGCTTTGACCTCAGAGATCCGGTGCTAAGCCGCTCCCCTCCTCTTCGGGCTGTGGGTTAACTGTGGTTTCCATCCCAACTCCTGTAAATAATCACCTAGTGTCCCTGGTATAATTACACAGCACCTTGTCAGATAGCCTAATCCCTTCCCTACCCTCTAAACCAGCCCCATCCTGCAGCTAGCAGCGACGTCTGTTAGCTCTCGGCCTAAATAGCCCGCCTTACACAGGGAGCCGTATACCCCTGACATGAGTCTGCCTCCAGAGCGCCCTATTGCACATGGGAGAGTGGATTAAGTCTAAAAACGCTCTAATCCTCCCAATCCTGCCCTCTCCAGAAGAGTCTGCGGCTCAGGATAACACTCGGGAGAGAAAAAAAATCCCAGAATTCTTCGCTCATGTGCTGCCTCGTTGTCTTACTCGCAAAGGCCCGGAATTGCTAATTGCAAGCAAATCCACTGGACATGAGCGGGGATTAGCATTCCGCTCCAGCATATGTTTCTAATATAGCCGCCATTAGCGCATATTATTTTAACCTTCAGCTTGCAAGGAGCAGCCAAGGAACCTCCACGTCAGACCAAATAACATCACTCATCGGACGTTCTCCTGCACTTATCTGATGGAAGATAAAGTGGGGCGACATTATCAAATAAACAAGACTGAATAAATATATGTCAATGGCAATAAATCACAAAATAAAAGGTTTTGTTTGACTAATTCTTTGCAGTTGATAATCATCAGCTTTCACAGATTGCTGGTAGATAGTCAGAAAGCCCACCATAAGCCATTTAACACAGCTACTACAATAACATCAGTGTCGTGTTTGTACTTTCAGTCATGGAATCATTTAGGTTTTTTCTCTTTTCGCAACATCACCTAAATGACCTGACAATTATTTTTCACATAAAACACACAAAAAACACTTAATATACAAAAAAATCAGATTCACAATATGCTAAAAGAAGCATTTTTAAGATGTACAAAGTTAAAACCAGCTGTAAATGTGAACAAATGATGCTAAAAATGATCAAATGAAGCGGATATACAAAAGCTGTGATATCTTCTTTCTAATTAACGTTCTGCTGCATTGTGTGGCTTCCTCAGTGGGCATATCGCCCCTCTAGCCTCATTACTTTTACAGATGTGTAAATCTGACTTTTATATCAAATTTAAATGATTTTATATCTGTTTTAGGTCATTTATCAACATCAAACCTAAACTAGCACAGGCACAACTTTGGACACAATGATCAACATGACTTTGTTCTCAATCTGCGACATCTAGAACCAGATATGCACTGGCATGACCACTCCTCAGTGCCATTATATGACACGTTTGTGACTTTTCCTGAGCTATAAAAATGAATAAAACTGACAGGCATCTACTTAAGACATTATTTTTATTTTTAAAGCTCACAGTAAGTTATACGGTGTCCTAAACCACATCCACTAGTCTGAGACCTTCACTAACATCTGGATGAGGTTGAGAATAATACGAAAAAAAAAGGCTATTTTAGGTGACTATTGAGTTCTCATGTAAAGAACTATTGTAAAATTTTAACGATCATATCTTTGTTTTTACTTGGTCTAAGTTGTTAAATCAAACTAAAACTATCACAGAGCTTCAAGACAACTGTGGACAGAAGTTGACAGTGTGACTTTATTTTTATCCTGTGATGTCTGGAACCAGATACACGGTCATGCCAATGATGGTTGAGATGAAATGTGAGTGGGCAAAAATGCTCAAAATGAATAACCAGGGATCAGCGTAAGGTCAGAGATGGAGGAGCCTTGATTCCATCCATTTACACTCACTTAGAAACGTCTGGAACTGCTACAGTTTCTCCAGAGATGGATGCTGACTGAAACAGTGTCCAGACATGCCAGTTTAGAAGCCTAAACGTTCATGGGATTTACAGAAATGCTAAGGGTTTGTTAAAATCCAGTATGTAATGATGTTCTTGGTTTAACTTGTTCCAAACGTTTCCTCAGGATAGGTCAGGACTATTTGTAATGCTCATACATGCTAATGCTAAGCTGGGAAATCAATGCTCCAAGTGTGTTGCTGATGCAATTCCATCCATTTTTAAACACCTCAGTGTCACTACTGGAGTGAAAATAGTGCACCAACCAGCCAACAGTGTCACCAATGAAGGTCTAGAAGATGACCAACCTCAATCTTCCTTGCACTCTATAAACCCAAACAGAACTACTTCCATCTCTGTCTATCAGTCCGGCCTGACACTTATGGAAGATTGACTACTGAGACTCCTGACTGCTGAGATCTCTGCATGATGTCTACTTTAGACCAGCTGCTCAACAACTACTATGAGCTGCTCCAGACGCTCTGCTCTACTGACCACAGTGATGTTTATATGGCTGCTACCATCATTATTATTATTACTACCATTTTCACATTTGTCACCATATCAGTACACAGGAACTCTACAACATAGTATGTATGTAAATAGCAACACCTTAGCAACCACCTCGGATACCATAACAACCCCTTAGCAACCACCTCGGATACCATAGCAAACCTTAGCTACTACCTCAAATACCATAGCAACCCCTTAGCAACTACCATGGATACCATAGCAACACCATAGCAACCACCTAGCAACCACTTAGCAACACCATAGCAACCACCACAGATAACACAGCATCACCTTACAAGCCATCTAGGATACATTAGCATATGAGAATCATATTAGCATATTAGCAATGCGCAACATCCTAGGTTTCCTTCAGGAAATGCACTTTTCTAGTTATTGCTACCATTCTTACATTCTGTCACCATATCAATACACATGAACTCTACAACATAGGACTGTATGATGACTATCAGTAACTGATCAGATGATGATGAGTCTGGTTCCTCCCTAGGTTTCTTCCTCCAGCTCTGAGGGAGTCTTGCCACTGTTGCTGCTGGCCGTGAGCTTTTGTACTTTGCTATTACTGGACTCTGTAAAGCTGCTTTGTGACACCACTTGTTAAAACACTTTATAAATAATTCTGATTTGATTTGAATAACAACAAAGTGTGCTGAGCTACTGTCTCTGACTTTACATCTACAAGGTGGACCAACAAAGTAGGTGTGTCTAATAGCGTGTTTAACATCTCCAGGAGCTCACACACTAACACACTACCACCACATCAGTGTCACTGAGAATGATCCAGCAGTTCTGATCATTGAAGAACAGGAAGTATACAGAGAAACAGATGGACTACAGTCTGTAAAGTGCACCTGTATGGTCATTGGATCTAAAATGACAAAAACAAGCTCTGTAAACTTAATGAAGTGTACGTTTCAACAGCCTTGTTTATACAGAGATGATGGGAAGCATTTCAAATGCAAATGCGGGTGCTGAATCAATATGTGAATGGCTCTAGACCGGCAGATGGGTTTGGAGTTCTTCATCCACGCTGTGTTGCTCCTTCTTCTCCGTAAGCCAATCAGGAAGTCACACGGGGCCTCGGCTGCTGCCTGCCACCAAATTTCCTCCCTAATTTGATAGCGGGTGACAAAATGCAATATGCCAATCTGCATGAAAGACAAAGATGTGATTGGAAGGAACATCCCGGTGACACTTGATGAGCAGACCTTGAACCCGGTCCAAATCGCCTTCTCCAAATTTACCATATCAAAAGTGCTTACACAGAACATTTAGCCAGGAGACCGGAGCCCTGGCTCTCACTTCAAAGTTATTAGCAGATCAGGCTCTGGCATCCTATACGTTCTGTGCGACATTATTTGTCGCTGACAAATTTAATTCCGTTTTGGATGTTTCCTCGCCCCCCCCACTTAACCATCCCGAGCTTCACGGGAGTGCTTAAATTGAGAAGTGAAAATATGAAATTCATTTACATGTGAATGTTAAATTAGGCTCTGGTCCACTGTGAGTTCTACCATGGAAACCATCCTCTCTGCGCACAGATCCAATTTTTTTTTGAAGGGCCCGCTTGCTTGTTTTAAAAATAAACCATCCCTAATGAGTTTCGGCTCTGGCTGGTGAACGACAGCTTCATAAGAAGGTATAAATCACGGCCGACAGCAGTGTGCGCTTGAAATATGGCGTCTGGGCGAGGGCCGTCGGGAGACCCGCGCCAGTCCTTATCGGCCCAAAGCCGCGGTGTACATCACCCGGCCCAGATGGCCTGTCATACATCAGGGCCTTTAACTCGCTCACAAACACGTCCAGCGGCCTGATTCCACTTTACATGCCCTAAAACTTGAATTCTGGGCTGGATCCACTCTAAAAAAAAACGAGCATCCTCGGCTGAACCACAATGGCAGAACCCATTTTGTTTGTGGACACCTATGCATTTAGATACTTTAAGTTGACACAGATGTACACACAGCTTGTCTAGTCCCTGTAGAGAAGAACTGCAAATAGAGTAGGACTAAACATCAGCCTGCTGGCACCATGTCTAATGCCAGGTGTGACCTAGAGGGGTATAAAGCCCCACATCATTGTGGAGCTGTACTCTCTCAGTACTTTTGGGATGATGTAATGAGGAAGTAATGGTGATCATCCAACATCCTGACCTCACTAACACTCTTGTAGCTGAATGCAATCAAATCCTCACAGCAATGCTTCCCTAGATAGCATACAGATGTGGGCCACTTTTAGCAAACTGCATGTGAGCCAAATGTGGCCCTAATATTGAAAATACACATTTGGCCCACATGTACCATAACAGATGTAGTCCACTTCTGGCAGATATATGGCAGTTTTACCTACATATGAGCCAATAGTGGCTAAATTCTGGTCCAGATTTGGCCCAGTTCTGTGTGCTTCATATTTGCCTAATCTGGCATGTATGTGGCCCACATCTTGAAACTGGGAGCGGTCTGCCCAAGTGCTGCCAATCCATGTGGCAAGTGGGCCAAATGAAAATGGACGATGTGGGCCAGATGTGGGCCAGATGTGGGCCAGATGTGGGCCAGAATAATTTTGCTACCAAAATCTAGTAGAGCCTTCTCTGGACAGTAGAGACTCCAACAAAAGCAAATAAACACTTTATTCCCTTTAACATTCTGCTGGACTGTTTGGTAGAGCCCATCTGAGTCACTATACCTTAGCACAATCTCTACAAGTTGGGAGCACCATAAAATGCCATCTCAACCATTTGGTAGCTGGAGTCTGATCGCATATATTTTTGTCCTGTAGCAGCCAAAATTTTAAATCCATTGCTTTTGTCGCTGGTTGTCAAAAAACAATGAATGAATGAGTCTATTTTCTGACCTATTTTCACAACATGATACCACAGCACATACAGTACGTGCCCCCTCCAAGCAGTTAGTGAATGGTAAAGCAAGGCTTTGAGCAGCGTCTGGCCCTGTAGGTATCATCAGAGTGTGCCCTGCAGTGTGATGCCTCCTGCTTTTTGAAGCCTCTTGAAAATTAGATTCACACACTGACAATAATATCTCATGAAATGTATGCTGTGCGTTCTCCCGCCATGTTCCTAATCTCATTTGGCGCCGGAGGAACCTGTTTGCTGTAATCATGAGGAGGATCTCTAACGGCATCAGCCAAACTTGATTAGCACCCAGGAGGTGGGCAGAAGTGGAGGAGTTGCCTACTTCGCTTCTTCCAACATTGCTGCATCTCCACCGCTGTGGCGGACATCCCTATTGTCTGGAATATATGTACAGTCTTGCATTCATAAATGAGAATTTGGTGAAAAAGTTCATTGTGTGTCTAATATTTTACATTCATTACATGTAAAAGTGACATATTCACTGTCTTGAGGGTCTAGTTTAATTGATAGACCAACTAAAAACAGAGGTATGATAGTTTAAATTTGATATAATGTCTGTAAAAGTAGAAAGGCGGGAAGGGTGGGATGCCCACAAGGAAGTCACTCAATTCAGCCGGAGCTAACACAGTCAAATCAAATGATTATCAAATTAAACACTTTTTGTATAAACTGAATTCATTTTCAAATCAAATTGAAATTCTAAGTGTTTGACAGCAAAAATTAAAAGATGGCTAATAAAGGAAAGTTGACAATATAAGCAATAAAATTTAAACTATAAAAATTAAGATAACTTTTTTGTTAAGTTTTTGACAATTTTTAGCCCCTTCCCAATGTAGTGGTAGCCAATTAGCCCATCTCCTCCATTAGGACTCCCCATCACTTTGCAATGTCCCTGACTCTAGGATGGTGAAGACAAGCTCAAGCCTCCTTCGATGCATGTGATGCCATCCACCGCCTCTTTTTGAACTACTGCTGATACACCGTCACTGGTGAGCCTAACGCGCTCGGAGGAAAGCGCAGGATTCCCAGCTCTGAATGGACCAATCAGTAGACGCCTGAGCCAGCGGACATTGCAATGTGAAAGTGATAGGGAGAGAGAGCGCCATCTACCCGCCCAGAGAGAGCACTGCCAATTTTTGCTCTCTTGGGCCCCGACTGTTGATGGCAAACAGCATGACCGGGATTTGAACTCACGATCCTCTCATCATAGAGTCAGCATCTTAGCCTGCTGAGCCACTCGGGCTAGGGCTTGATACAGTATGTTAAAGTGAAAGTTATAAGAGATCAGGTGAATTGACTCTAAATGATCCTGGTGTGTGTGTATGCCAGTATATAGTTGGCACTCTGTCATGGGTGACGCCCCAAGTCCTCCAGATGGACGGTCATTTCCACAGTTGAGACGCGGTGCGTGATTGGCTGCCGCTGTAAGTGTGTAAAAGGTTGTGTTGTGTTGATTGTAAAGTGTCTTTGGGTATTTGATAGGTGCTATATAAGTGTAACATTCATTAATTCATTCATAGGTGAAGTTGTACATTAATGGGATACAAAAATGGACAAAATAGCCCAAAAACTGCAGCAGGTGAGCAGGTGAACAAGTCTAATTGGGGCCCAGCGGCTGGACATTCACATTCGCCGATGAGGAGTTTCTGGCCTAAATCCGGTCCAAGCCCTGCCCCGCCTGGCACACTAAGCGCCACCATCCAGGTCCCATCAGTGCGGCATTATCTAAAATCATCAGCAATTTCTTCCCTCGTCCACTCCTGATCTCAATCTGAGCCTGTGCCCGCCCCCCCCAGCCTGACCCTTCTCTCCCCTGCACTCGGCCCGTAAGCGGCGGTTTATTTCACAGCGGCTCTGCTCCCGGGCCTTATCGGCCGAGGGAGGGGAGCACATTTGGACTTTATCTGACGGTCCCTCACCAGGGTGCCTGGGCACGCAGCAGTCACAGCTGGTTACACATAGATTCCCCACACGAAGCCCCCGCTTTGGAGATAATGAAATTCGCTTCTGAGGATAAAGTCAGGAGGAGAAATAGCTCGGCAATTACTTTAGACCTGTTATTTTGTTACATACGGGTAGAAGACGTGAGGGCCCACCACCCCCACCACCCCGTAGCCCACCTCTCTTTTTCATGCAGACCTGTGGCCGCCCACATGCATGGCTTTTTCACGCCTGATGCGATGACACAGTCCCATTTGATCCGTTGTTCAAGGGCTATGGAGGCTTTTTTGTTGCCGCCTCGCACTCTTTTTACCACAAAATCCCTTTAAAAAGATGTCTTTAATGCATTCTGTCAGCACTCTGCACATGTGTGGGAAAGGTTACTGAGGGGAAACAGACATGTCCTGCTTTTAGGCACGCTCGGTCAAAAGCAGTGGGTTTCAACCAGCCTGTTGTGGGAAATATTCCATAATTGCTACCTGGGGAGAGGAAACACATTTGCTTACGGCCTTCACTTCTGCCCTCTTTTTTTCTCCTGTTTAGTCATAAAGTCCTATAAACTCTCAAAAAATCGGTCACAGTATTGATCTCCTCACCAGCAAATTTAAAACACAAACAAATGAAAATTCCCTGAAGAGCTTCTTTGGAATATGAGCATGGCTTATGCCATTTAATAAGGCTCTTGAAAAAATAAAAAATAAAGTAAAAAATAAAAGAAAATCAATACCCAAGCTCATGTATACTGTCTGGATATGGACAGACACTAAAATTGAGTAATGTGCTTTGAATTCTACATTTTTTGTTCAGAAGATTTCCCAACTTTGTAGTATATCTACTTAGACCTGTTTGGTCTGAAATTAGATATATTACATTGGCATTGGAGCTACAAAGTAAATTTTACCTAAAATTAACAGTTTATGGTGAATGACAGCATGGGCAGACTGATGTTAAGGCTGTTTTCAGCTTCTATACACAACTGTATGGCATTTATTATCAGAAACCACAAAATACTGTAGTGTCCAAAAAAACATCATCCAGCTTTACCATTAGTTTATAGGTTTATTATTATCATGAATACATTTGCCAGCCCTTGAATTCAGGCTTTGATTTCCACTCTTTCTATATGTCTGCATGTACAGTTTAGACTGTGACATGGTGAGCTAGCTAGAGATGCACACAGTGGATGAGGGGAATAACTGACTGAGGCTGTGTGAGTCAAATACAGTGAAATATATTTACATCCCGCTCTTTGCGCTCGCGTGATTCATTTGCAGTGTGGACGTGGAGTGGAGTAGGTCTCCTATCCTCTTCTCTGCTCTGATGGCAGCAACGAGGCTATGCGAGGTTACTGTGAGACTAACCACCTGTCAGTGCTTTGGGACGAGGGAGGGGCTCACTGTAGCACCCGCTACTTGCTCGGGACAGTAACTGCAGAATGATTGGTGCTTTCACGTGAAGTCTCCAAAAGTCTCCAATAACCTGGGAAAAGTCACTAGATTTGTCGCTAGTCGATTTTCTAGTTTTAAATTCACTAGAACTTTTAGGGTTCTGAAAGTTTGCTATTGACAATGTTAGCAACAGTGCTGCTAACTGCATCTGTTCCGGTTTAAGTTGGCTATTAGCATCAACGTTTCAATGCAAAACTACCCTTATCAAAAGTACCCTTAAGGTAGTACCATGGTTTTTTGTGGATAATACAAGATTGTAGACCCATGGTACTAGAATGGTAACACCACAGTATTACAGCTAGTTATCATGGCAATACTAGTTGTATTATAGCAGTACTAACATTATATATATATATATATATATTCGGGGATATCATTTACCATCATATATTAGAATGTACCATGGTAGTGCTGTAAGATACTATAACACAACCATGGCAGCACCACAACATAGTTTGTGAAAGGATTGATGCTAATGCTGTTTTTTGTCAATTTTTATAGTTAACCTGAATATATATATATATATATATATATATATATATATATATATATATATATATATATATATATATACAGTGGTAACCCTACGTACGAGTTTAATCTGTACAGGAGCCGAGCTCGTTAGCTGGTTTGCTCATTAACTGGATGCATTTTCCCCATAAGAATACATGTAAAACTGATTAATCCGTGTCAGCCGGCCAATATACAGTATACTTTAATATGCTAAATAATGTGTTTATATGGGTTTTTTAAAACATAACCGAGACGACGACGATGGTCGTGTAGGCTGGCCGCTAATGAGAGGGAGACCGACGGTAACTATTGTAGGCTGGTGGCTAAGGAGGACAGGAGGACGGGTGTACGTGTATGGCATGGTTACACTTATCATATGAAAAGTGAAAGTAAAATGTATCTAACTTTCTTGTTCACTACCTTTTGCTAAGGTCCTCTTCTTCTACGCGAGCATCTAGGGGAAGCTACGACTGCAGCGCCTCTAGCGGTTTGGCATACTTGAACAAATTTATGCTACTCATTACTTGGAATTTTACTTGTTACCTGGAACATAAATATTCCGAGATCTCGACTCGTTACCTGGAATACTCGTTAGTAGGACTGCTCGTAAGTAGGGTTACCACTGTGTATATATATATATATATATATTCCATAGTTAAACATAAACAACAGTTTAAAAAACTATACACGTCTTTAGGGAAGTATGTGATGATATAGGAGTGCCTTTAGCACAATGCTAATTTCAAATTGTATCTCCGGTTGTTGTTACTCGCACAATGGCTTCAGCGCTTAGCTAAAAAGTAAACTTCAGACCAAAATTGAGGTGGGGAGGGCCAGATTACTCTTTTAAGCGTGCTGAAAGTTTAATTTAGGTATTTATGCCTAGCGTCAGGGCCCACAGGAGTTACTTGAACACTGCAAGGAGTGAAGTATAGCTCGATACCCTGATCAAAGAGACGAATCGCTCTGTACGCGTTGCAAATGAGAGGCATCTGTACACATCACTGGGTGGAAACACAGAGCTTCAGCTAGCTTACATTAGTCATAGCCGTGATGGAGAATTCTATTTCTGTTCTACTGG
>BRDA01050759.1:0-23377 GCA_036984385.1 Crenuchus spilurus
TATATATATGACACAAGCTGCTAGCTTGGGATAAACTGTCTCAACATAACACTACATTTCACGATCAGTGATGGGTCAACCCCGTCTTTTAACAGACTCAAACCTGCAATTCACTGTAGCCCTCAGATAGCTGAGTTAAAAGACAACAGCGACTTATATTAATAGGGTCCAAGCAGGGGAAGGTGGCCAGAGAAAATGGTCCATTGAACTCTTCCTGCGAAATCAAACAGTCCACAAAGTCCAGGGTGCTGCTTTGGTCCTGGCTCTGACGCTTTATTGAGCGGTTCTCTCTAGAGAGCTAAGCTGCACAGGGAAGTCAGAGTGGCCTTGTGCAAGAGCAGCTCACCAGGGTGGAACTGAAAAAGAGGGCTGATGAGTTCCTGGGAGCAGTCAGAGCTTAGAACAAGCCCCGTGTCAGATTCCCAAATGGGGGGGAAAATGTGTCCAACGGTGAACAAAGGCAAGTCGCTCTCTACGGAGTTTGCCCTCGCACGGTTTCAGGTCTGACTAAGTTGTCCTATCACATGCCTGAGTTAATTTCGTGCAACAGTGCAAGAATATGGCAGTTCTGTCAGGTCTGCATGGAAGCTGTACGTTTCGATTCTGGAAGCGCTTTTCTGCAGGGTAACACATGAGCACTTGAAAAGCTGAAAGATTGTCTTGAACATCTCCCTTTCCAACATTATCATCTTCTTGTTCCAACTGCAGGCCTATAAGCTTTCTGGCTGCCAACATTTCAGCATTTCTGTTGCACTAATTAATTGACTGGTTGATTGATTTCTCTGAAATGAACACAGTGAGAGGAATATGAAGCAAACTAGTTTAGCATAATGTCTTTTGTCTGTTTTCATGCAGAGGTGAATCTATGTGTTTGTTTCCAGCAGGTGCTGATTGTGTTGCCTTATTTTGGAGAAACATTGCCTGTCTTTGAAAACCCATCCTCCCTCATGTCCCCTGCTGTTTTTCCTTGTTTTATGTATCAGTCATACAGGTTAGGTAACACACAATAGCGACTTGGATGGCAGCGCATTTACGAGGGAAGAACTTCCTTCTAACTCGTGCACTCAATCTAAATGAAATTGACATGTCTTTCGATACATACAAAAAGTATATTATTGGAAGAGACATCTTTTATTCTCCAGCCCTTACATCACATTCACTTGGCCATATGCTCTGATCATTGTTCTCACTAGCAGGGGGGAGTTGAGCTGTAATAAATAAATAAACAAACAGACAAATCGATTGATAAAGTATGTGCTCTGAAGTTTACTTTTTTGCTGAAAAGTTCAGTTCTTTTGTTCCAAGATAACTATGACATCCAACCTCTGTTATGAATCATAGAGTGTGTTTTATCATGCATGATTTATAGATATGGTGCGAATGCTACATGTTATGCCCCCTTTTCCATCCTCATCAGTTCATGAGAGCCAATAGTATGCTTCACTTTTATCTTTGAAAGTGACCTACTGAGTTCAGTATTACTGCAAATTTTTGGTTTAAGGGTTCACCATATGTACATGGCTGAACTATCCAGCACAATACTGCCTTATGACTGAGACACTGATTGTTACCACATTACATCACTAATACAAAGTCCATTTGCTCCCATGACTCTGACTGCAGAAGGCAACCCGACCCCACTCCACAGAACCTTTTCCACTGGTTAGGAAAAGTAAAGCAGGTGTGTTCTGCTTTGTTGAAGCCAGGCTCATTTGTAGTCTCGGTGGGCTCCTGGCGCAGCTCACCCAGGGGGACCAGCCAGCTCCAGCAACATCTGGATGATCCTCGACAGGTTCCCGGTGGCCCATGTGTGTCGGGCAGCACATGAGAGCGAGTGATCTGGATGAGGCAGTGAAAAGACGACAGTGTTTGAACGTGGTGGAGCTGGCTGGTCTAGAGGCCTGCTCTTCCTAACCCCAGCTCTGCATTCCTGATGAGCGTGAGCGGCCTGAGCCGGAGATGCTGATACAGGGGGAATCTGACACGCTGCTCCTTCCCACGCTTTAATGAGTGTACCGCTGTGAAGCTATTAAATGAATCCAAGCAAAAAAAGGGGTGGGGGGATTATTTGAAAGTGAATTTTAGATTTCCGGTCAAAGCGCTTTCGCCGGAGAATGGGCACGGGGAGCAGAGGGGAGCGGCGATTGTCGAGCGCCCCACTCTCCTTGCACACGGCATGGATGATCAAAAGAGGCGAACGGCAGCCGACCATTATGCCAATGACACTTTGAGTAAGAGTCCGGAGAACAAAATGACATGACAGCCATTAGGGTTTGAAAGTGGGACTTTAAAGAGCGGCTGAAGGATGACTGTCAAGAGGGAATCAAAGGGAAAAAAGTTAAATCTTCATAACGTCTGCCACTCTCTACAAAAAAATAAGTTCGCCGCAAACTAGCTCCCATTCAAGTCCAAAAACATGAAGATGAGTGTCTGTGAGAAGAACAAAGCAGTCCGAGAAGTTGAGTCTGGAGGTTGAAACATGAAAGCTAACAGGAGCACTGTGTTCCATTGTACAGGTGGTTGATCATTAGGAAGAGACTGGCTTTTCACTCAGTGCAGGAACAGATGCGTGGAGTTAGGCTCTATGCTAAGATCAACTCTTTAAATTGGGAAGAACCTGACAAATAGGAAGTTAGAGAGGAAATGCTAACACAAACACAACTTTTGAATCAACAAAGAGGTCTGGCGTAACTGCTATCATCTGTAAATTGTGGCACTGAATGGGATATGAGAAGATCAGATTTGTGATGCTTCACCTGATCTTGTTTGATTCAGAGCAGATCTCTTAACTTAATTGCTGACAAAATGTTAGGCCTTGGCCTGTAGTGCTGTTTGTGCAGTTTCAAATTCCCCTCCTCAGTCAAGCGTTCCATTATGTGGGTGAATGTGGCTGATCAGCTGGATTTGCTGGCTCCGTCCATGCAGCTTCGCTCTCCCTGGCAGTGCTACGCAAAAATGTGTCTAATGTGTCTCCCTGTCGCATAATCAAGGATTTTAGAGTGTAAATCTTTGATCTGGGAGAACATTTTCTGACAGGATCACCCCCTCTCTTGGCTGAAGCCTTCTGATCTCCCTCCAATTATGGGTGTCAAATGAGTGTGTTTACAGGCTGATTAGATGACTGCTGCAGTGGCAGTGCCCCTCCCCCTCCAAGAGGGCCCCGCTGTGTGTCCTGCAGTCCCAACCATCAGCACACCCACATAATGCCCCTAAAGCTCCCTCACACCCAGCTCTACTCCAGCACACAGCTGGGCCAGTTTGGAGCTTCATCAGAGCCAGTTGTATGGCAGCCAAGCTATGGGGGTCTCCAGGGTCTCCCATCTGGTGTGGTAGGGCAGGTTCTGGGGCTGCTGACAGATAGAGAATGAAAAAGTGTGTGTGTGTGTGTGTGTGTGTGTGTGTGTGTGTGTGTGTGAGAGAGAGAGAGAGAGAGAGAGAGAGAGAGAGAGAGCTCATGAACCTGCTCACTTTACATGGCCCCACAAATCTTTTATTTATTGGCCTGCTCAGCTCACATTTGCTGTAGTTAGTTAATATGCAGAGTGGGCTCTTCCGCTTCAGATGGAAGTGTGCAGCATTGCTGGCTGGAGTTTAGGGGAGCAGTGCTGCTCGGCAAGGGGGCTAAAGGGGGAAGGAAGTGACCACCCAACTGTGAGGGAGATAAGACCCCTCTCACCCTCAACCATCTTCATTTTCAACACCCTGCTGATCATAATGAGGATTCCTCTTCTCATGTGCTACACTAGTGAAGAGCAATAATCTTCAAAACCTCTTCTTGCATCATCATTGATTTTCATGCTGTTTACTGTGCCCTCCAGGGGAAATGCTGAGGAATTTGTTTTTATACATACACATGCAACAGAACAGGAATATGTCTGTATGGGTTCCAGTGAGGCAATTCATAAATGATGGCCTTGAGTGAGCCAGAGATGTTAAAGTACTAAACCTGTTTTTCAGACTGAAGGCAAAGTTCCCTCTTCAACAGTATACATTATGATAATCATGATGTTAACATGCATACTGCACTAGTCCTATATTTCATACTGTCACCCAATGTTTAGATAAATGATTTGTTAATGAAGTATAACCAAATAGAGCCATGATCAATTAATGTAGCTTTCAACCATAATTTAATTTCAGCCTAAAATTTAATTTCGGTGTCTTATGATCAAGCACACTGGGGTGTGACTGCAGACACTGAGAAACCACTTTATATATTTTTAAAATTCATAATATATAAAAACATATGTAGTCTAGCTGTGCTCACTAATAAAAATCAAGCAATAATTATTTTTCTGTTTCATTTATTTTATTTTTTTATTTTTTGCATTTTAAATTTACATATTTTCTTCAGGCCACTACTCTAGTAAAGATGTGTCTATAGCATTTGTGCTCCAATAAGTGGCAGCAAAGAGAAGTAAAGGGCTTTCAGTATATTTCATGGAATAACAGGTGGATTTTGCTAGTATTTAGTCATGACACACTAAAATAAACCTTTTATCCCAGGTCCCTCAAGAGACCTTTCATACTAGGGCTTCTGACTCATCAGTCTGACAACTCCTCAGATTGTGACACCTTTGACCAAACAATTAACACTATGTAACTCTGAAATCCAAATGCTTATGGTGCTTTTAGAAAGTCCAATTCCACACTGGTCCTTCCTGTATTAAGGGTGATACTACAAAAAACTTTTAACCAAAGATTAATGCTGTGAAATTTATTTCATGTTATGTTTCATATTATATTAATATTACATTATTTACAGATAATGTAATATTTTGTATAATTCCAAACTATCCCACTGAAAATAATACATTTGTCTCATTAAATCAAATAAATAATAATACATTTGCAAGCGATAATGTGAAAATTTCAAAGACTGAGAAACCAGGGTGTGCTTTGGCACACTTGCCAAATTTGGAGCAGTTCATGGTTTAACTGAATGATTTTTAGATACATTAGTTATGCCATCATTCGTGGCTTTAAAGAGAGCACTCTTTATATGTCTGGCTGCATATCTGCAAGCATGCCAAGTTTGTTCATCTGCCTTGGAGCTCATAAGCTAGAAAAAGTCATCAGCATATGGTATTGCCCTTTGATGACTCTGAACTCTATGGTTTGGATATCACGGAACTTTGTACACATATGTTTGTCCTGTAGTTGTGCAGCTAACATGGCTCACATGGTGGTTGCTAGGTGGTTGCTATGGTATCTGCAGTGGTTGCTATGCTGTTGCTAAGTGGTTGTTAAGATGTTGCTTGGTGGTTGCTAAGGTGTTGCTATAGTATACATGGTGGTTGCTATGATGTTGCTAAGTGGATACTAGGTGGTTGCTAAGGTGTTGCTAGGTCATTGCTAAGAAGCTGCAATGGTATATGTGGTGGTTGCTAAGATGTTGCTAAGTGATTGCTAAGGTGTTGCTGTGGTATCCGATATTGGTTGCTATGGTGTTGCCAAGTGGCTGCTAAGCTGTTACTATGTGATTGCTAAGGTGTTGCTATGGTAGCTGTGGTGGTTGCTATGGTGTTGATAAGTGGTTGCTAGGTGGTTGCTAAGGTGTTGCAATGGTATATGTGGTGGATTGTATGGTGTTGCTATGTGGTTGCTAAGGTGTTGTTATGATATAGCTGTTGGTTGCCAATGCGTTGCTTAGGAAAAGTGTTTGTTGCTAGAAGGTTGCCATGGTGTTCCAAGTGTTTTCTGAGTGGTCCCACACATATTCCAAAAGGATACTAGGTGTAGTTGAAAATGAATGGGAGTGAATGGAAGGAACAAGGGATGAAAAGACAAATAGAGGAGTGCGGGTCTGTATGGCTCTGTACTAGAGCTCCATTACCTGCTTTGATGGAGTATATAAATTTTGGGGGCTGTCAGGACACAGAAACTCTCTGGCTTGAGTATATGAGAAAATGAATGGGAGTGAATGGGAGGGACGAAAAATGAAAAACAAAAAAAAAAACAAAAAGAGGAGTGCAGGTCAGTGTAGCAGTGGATTACAGCTTGGGCATCTGCCATGAAATAGTGCATACAGTTTGGTGGCTGTTGGGCAAAAAGAAAGTCTGGGATTGGTTTGGGTGAAAATTAATGGGAGTGAATGGGATGAATGAGGGATGGAAATAAAATGACAAATAAATAAATAACAGTGAATTTGTGCTCGGGGACCTGCCCTGATATATTGCATCCAAAACAAATCAGTCAAGTAGAAGTACAGTAGATGAGCATGCATGTTTGCTGCCCATTTATTCTTAAAGGGAACTGTGTTGAAAAACTTGAAAAACTGCAGGACAAGGAGCAGGACGAAAAAAATGCGGAAGAAGAAGAAAAAGAAAAGGAAGAAGATTATAAATCAAATAACAGTATATTGCACATTATAAAGCTTAATGTGGTTGCTTAAATAAGCAGACCCTTAAACTAATACTATTTTGAAGCACATTTTAATTTATGACAGCATTCAGACATTTTGGAGTATATCAACATAGCACATCTTCAGTTGGCAATTGATGTCAATTTTTCCTTGCAAACGCATGCCAAATCTGTCAGATCTCCTGTGCACAGCCCTCTTCAGCTCACCTCACAGTTTTCAGGTCTGGTGTCTGGCTGGGCCATTCCAAAATTTCGATCTTCTGTTGAAGTCATTCTTTTGTCAATGTGGAAGTATGTCAAACTGAAAAGTGAATGACATACTGAAAAGTTCAATTCTTCTTCATCTTTAGCTTTTTAACAGAGGCTTTATGGATTTATCAAAATCGACTGAAACTTGGAACTGTTCATAACTTCTTCCATCTTGACAAAAGTCACATTTCCAACTAAAGAAAAGCAGCCCCAAAGCACAATAGTGCCTCCACCATTGGGTATGGTGGTTTTTTTTTTTGTGATGTACAATGTTGTTTTTGCACCAAACACAGCTTATGAAATTATGGTAAAAAAAATGCAATCTTGGTCTCATCAGACCATAACACATTTCCCCACATACTTTTAACAAATGTGATGTATGTTTTGCGAAATGTAATTGGCCTTGGATATTTTTCTATGTAAGAAGAGGCTTCCATCTTACCTACCTACCCCACAGCCCAGATAAATGAAGAATATGGTACACAACCAGTACTTACAAGAAATTCGTATAGCTCCTTTAATGTTACTGTAGTCCTCTTGTCAGTCTACTATATTCACTGTGTTCCATGGCATATCTAATGCCTTAAAAATGTTTTACCCCTTTTGAGTTGCCTTGGTAATACAGGTACCCTAGGTGTCAGATTGGTAAAATCTGAATGAAGTAGTGAGAGTTTAGACCCTATATTATATTTTTTAAAGAAAAAGCACTTTTTTGTTTTTATCTCATTGTCAATTTAGCAAGTCTGTGTTCCAGTATATCCTTATGAAGAGGAACTATTTTAAGCTTCAACACTGAACCAAAACACAAACAAGTGCCTAGTTCTATTTCACCCTGCATATGCCCAAACATTTTGACCTCATTGTGTAGTGGTCAGAGTGCCCAACCATTTTGCTTAGCTACAGGTCTGTATGTCCTACTGGTCCTGCTGTGGAAGTATTTGTCCAGTAGAAAAGTACATTAGTACTACATACACAATGTGCTTGGAACAGTAATAAAACAGTTTTTGGTCAAGCTATTCATTTAAATAACAATTAATGTGAGCTATTTATTCAGAATGTTAATGACATAATAAACTATACATATCTACTACCAGCAATATGATGAAAATGGTGGTAGGTTAGAAAATGGATATTATTCTTTTGCCCAACAGGGACATCAGGAATGTTACTCAGTTTATATTTTTGTGCAGAAACTGTGTCACCCTAAAGGCCAAGTCAATGGGCAGTTGTAGGATTTTGTCTGTAACAGCAAGCTCATGTCACAGTACATTGTCACCTAGTGACATCAATTTGACATGATGGGTCCCTACGCTGATGCCTTCCCCGTCATATACTGCATACACAGCACTGGGCATCAGCCATGGCTCAGACAAAGCTATCAGTTACCTCATGCGGTACAGACCAGACAAGACGAGACACAACGTAGTGCCACAGTATGAGAGACGTAAACACATATATACACCAGAAGCTGTCCATACACTGCGCAAGCATGCAACCATTAAGACAAATCACTGTGAACCCAGTGGGAATTCACTAAGCAATGAAACGATGGAGTCTCTTTCTGACGTTCAGTGGGAACATAGAAGCCAGCAGTAGATCAACACTCAGAGCACAAAATCTCAGCAATTATTAACTAGGTGGCATCACGGGCGCTGCTCTGGCTGTTCAACAGCTCCCTGAGCTCTTTAGGAGGCTCGAGACGTATTTTCGACCAGCCCTCCAGAGCATCACTCTCACACATGCTCTCTCTTTTCCAGTTTCTCTCTATATCTCTCACCCCCCTCCATCAGTGGCGTCTGTTCAGATGGCCATGGATCGCAGGGATCTGATTTGTGACTTAGCGCGGTCCCTGTTTGCCACTTTTCCTCTGGTCTTTTCTTATCTTGTTACCCCACTCTTCAGGCTTTGTGGTTAAATTATGTATTAAGGTCAATGTCAAAACATGGAAGATATGTAATCTACAGGGAGTTTCCTTTTATTCATTATTACAGTGAAGGCTGAGCACAACTGTCAGGGAGCTGAGGATGTGCTCAGCATGGAAGCTTGCTGCTCAGCGGGGCTCCTCAAAGCCCCTCTTCTCTCCCTCCTCTCTCTCAGGACGGACCCCTTGATAGATTTACCCGGCTAACCCGTCTCACTTAAAAAAAAAAAAAAAGTTCTCTCTTCTTTGCTCCAATCTGAAAGCTGTCAAGTACACCTATATGGCGGTGTCATAAATCCAAAGCACTGTGTGTGCGCCCGAGACGCGGGGGGGATGTCATCCATTCACATGCAGTTTGGGAGTCCGTAACAGGGGGAGTCATGTCACAATCCAGTGGGATTCTGGGCAGGAGGGTCTTCGTTCAGCTGGGGGAGACAACCTGCTCTCCATGTTCCATAGTGTTGTCCATATATCTTGACTCTAATTAGGAAAAAGTGACAACGGTAGTGTGAACAGAACAATGGAGCATCTCTGAAGCCTTTAGTCTGAGGGACATCTGATAGTGCCATCACTTGGGTTTGATTCCCAATGAAAGCGTGAGACCCTGACTTCCCTCTCGACTGATGACGAAGGCATTTTTTAAGCACTTTTACCATTTCTCCATGACGGAATTGCTTGGACAGCAACTAGCAGATCACTTGGCACCCGCAGCGGATCGAGAGGGCCCTCTATGCTGCCTGCTTGGCTGAGAGGCCCTGATAAATCGAAGCCAGTTCTCTTTTGGGGCGAGCATAATTATTTTCTGATTAGATTAATTCAGTAATACTTTGGTCCTTTCCAGAGCCACTGGCGTGCCTGGGAGAAGCTCGCTCAGTCATGCTAACAATTACACAATTAGCTGAGCAGCACAAACCAGGCTGGGAGATTCAGTTCTTGTTAACAATCCACCCTCCCACACACATACACACACATACATGCACACACACACACACACACACTACAATAATTATCATTTGTAGGATTTTCTGCTTCTCTGCTAGTGATGGGGGTTGGAATAATGCAAGTTCACCCTCATATTTAACCCGCCCACTCCTTCCTCATTATTTTTGCTCAATTGTGAATACCTTAAACATCACAATAACCTCAACAATAAACAACCGAGCAGCAATCATTTCTGTTACAGGCACCATGTTTGAATTCATAAACCCATTTTCGATTTCTTTGTACTTTTTTTGACTTGTCTGTCTACAGGAACATGCCCAAATGGTCAGGTGCAAAGAGAAAATGTTTTCCAGGAGTGCTCATTACCCTGGAACGGTTTAATTTGATGACTTATAGAGAGCTACATGATGGGTCTCATTACCCCTGTAATACAGCTGGGTGCTAATTGATAGGAACAGTGATCGCTGTTTTGTATCAGACTTAGTTTTCATATACCCTGAAGGCACTTGGAGTAGTTGCATTTTCAATAAAGTAACAATCTAACAGTTAATCCTAAATGCTAACTGATAGCTATAGTAACAACGTATAATGTTATTTATTGCTATTTGTCTAGGCTAATCAACAAAAAGGAATAGAGAAACTGCTTTCACCACATTTTTTTCTTCAACTGAAATTATTTTGCTGACTGTTCAGTCATCTAAAGGCTTGATGAAAAAAACTACTGTCTAGTGATATCTTAAATGAAAGTGTATTGTTTCTAGCCTTTGAATGTGTTTCTGGTTTACTGCCAACAGAAGAGGTCCAATGCATGCCTAATATTGTGTTTCTGAACCAACAGACTGTCTTTGTTTTGCTAAGAGGTTTGATAAAAGGGTGTAAACAACAAAGACACAAGCCAAGCTTTTTTTGCGGTCAAGCCACAGCTCTCAGCAGCACAGCGCTACTGAGCTCAAGGCCATGTTCACCCTCTTGGGCAGAATGTTATGTATTTTTTTTAGAGGCCGTCATTAAAAAATATACATTTTCCTGCCCATATTTGACCACAGTAAGATGACTTGCCTTACATCTAATTGTACATGGACAACAGATGAAAGAAAGGACATGGTTTTGAATGTCAGGAACGTGAACAGGGTGCATAGGAACACAATCTGAGGCTCTTCATCTGGTCACGAACGTAATGAATCTAACCCAGCAGAGCTAACAAGCTCCAGTACAAATCATGTTCGCTCCTCTGCCTGGCATCATTCTGCATCCAAAACCAAGTGAGACAGGCTAGGGAAGTATGCGAGGATATTCTCTATCTTGCTCTCCTTCCTCGTAGAGGGTTATTGCGGCATGCTGCTCTTAACCCTTGCACAGAGATCCTGTAAAATAACTTGTGACTAGTAGGCCTAATTAAGGCCTCCTCTCTGACCCGCACATCGCCGGCCCCGTCAGAAACCCAGCACTGCGGCTGATTCAACATGAGCTCCACACCGGCCAGGACCTGGAACTAATGAATACTAATGAATAATAATTACAGCCTCTTTGGCACCCAGACACACTGCAGGGACAAATGCTAATACGCTTTAAATGTACACCGCCAGGTCTGACTAGTGGGCTCAACACGTAGCGGATTAGCCGTGGGGGCAACACAAACTCAAGGTGAAGTGGAGAGAGAGAGCGAGAGAGGGGGAAAAAAAGGCTCTGTCGATGCTTTAATTGCACGTATCTTTGCGACCAAATTGCGAGCACGTTGGTTTGTTTTGCAATTGTGTTCAAAGCACGCAGGCCAGTGATGTGGTGAATGTAGGCCACGCGAGAGCACGTTCTCCTGTGGCAGCGTGTGACACCTCTTAATTGGCAGTATTAGAGCTCATCACTGAGGACTGTGTTGTTTGTGAGAGCACTTTCTCCAAAAGCTTTTGTACTCATTCTTGCGGGGAAATTAAACTTCTTGCCATTATTTTCTCTCTCTCTCCCTCTCTCTCTTTCTCTCTCCCCGCTGTTTATTCTTTTGATCTGTGTGTACATTATCCGCAGCTCTTTGAATTTAAATTTCACTGTCATGTTGCTCTTTTCATCAGGCTGATGGTTGCAGCTCTAATAATATTCAACTTTTAAGCCATGGCAGAATGTTAATTAGATTCTCTCTCTCTTTCTCTCTCTCTCTGTGTCTCTCTCCCTCTTTTTTTAAATTAATTTGTCCCTGCAGGATTCCATATCAAGTCATTTTTAACACCAGATTGTGCACTTTGAGCCAATAAATTACTGTAAAACCTCAAAATAAAATCTCTTCAAAACAATAATAATAATAATAATAATAATAATAATAATAATAATAAAATGGAGGTATAAAGCATCAGTGCTCGTTTGAACTGTGTTTACATAAACAGCTTATTGTTGCTTAATCTACTGCATATATTAATCCATGTTGTAGTGCTATTTCACAGAAGCAGTGCCAAATCATAACTGATGTTTCAATCTCTGCTGAGAAGCCTACAGAGAGGGAGAGAGGAGGCTAAGCTGAGGCTGAGGCACGCTTGCTTTCACTGGATTCTGGCTGGGGCGGGCGCAGGGTGGCCGTTTTTTTTTTTTTTTTTTCACGGTTAACCATGTGAGATAAGTGCTTGCATTGTGAGGTATTAGTGGTAATGTGTGTTGCACTGCCTTCCTAAATGCTTGTGTTGTCCAGCAGTCCCCACTGTCCCATCTATCATCTTCAGAGGGATCCATGCGTCCCGTGCTGGAGAAGCCGGCCAAGCGGTCCAGGATAATGAAAGGTCACACAGGGGGTGGAGTGTTGAAATTGCTTTACTTCTCAGCGAAACACATTTGGGCCCAACCAGCGCCTTAGCAAAAGAGCTCTCTCTGCTTTCACTGCTAAAGCAGAATTTAAAATGCTCTCCCACTGGCTGCAGAAACAGATTGTTTTGGGCACATCAGTGAAATAGTAAACACATTAAAGCCTGTTTCACATTCATTTCCATCTTCTCATTATGCAGTGACTTTCTCTCTTATTTACACAAATTTTAAAAAGTCAAATTTGACTTGATTTTATCTAAGATTCTCATTTTTTCAGCTCACATGTTTAAACAGCCTCTTTGCCAGCAATAATAAGCTGTGAGTCCTTATTTTAATTAAGAATAAACCAAGATTCACATTCCTTGGATGTGTCATGTTTATTAGCATCTGTTACATTTTTTGACTTTATTTAACTTCATTCTTAAATATGAAACAAATAAAATACAACTCTATTTTTAAATGCATTTTTTTTTCTGAGATCTTTTGATATTTCATTTTTTTAAAGATCCCTCACACATCAGAAGGCTGAATCTAAAATTAAAGGTTTTGTTGTAGACGTCTAAAAAGAACAAGAATGGTGCGTCTCAACTCACCGAAGGAAATTGATATTCATGGGCTAGGAAAAAAAATGTATTTGGTATTTATTATACTTTAAAATGAAGTGATTCGCATCTTGCTGAGAGGTAATTAATACAGGGAAATCTTGAATTAAAGATGTAAATCTTGACACTTTGGCAGGGGGGCCGGTAAGGGACAGTGGTCTCCAAGGCCTGAATTATTCTTAGCGTAGACCAATTAACACCATGTATCTTCTTTTATGTTAACTTCAATTAAGGGCCTTTACAGTTTTTAAGTTCTTTTCTTCTTTATAGTTGGAGAGTGTCAGAAACACAGATCAAAGCTGAACGCTGCCGTCCGTGCACCATAGGTAACGCTGCTTTGCATAAGAATCTGCATATTGCTAAGAAGGTTTTCCTTCCATTTTGCATGAATTAAAAAGCAGGAGGGGCTGTGGAGATGAGTAGGAAAAGCCATGAAGAAGCCTATTACACTACTCTCAAATCCAGCACACTGACACGTGTACCTCCACTGCTGAAATCCCTGCAGACCAGCCCCCGATGTACAGAGTAAATTCAGTTTTTGTCATTGCAGGATGGGTTTTTGTGTGAGGACCCAGAGAAATTGGACTAATATTTTTTTAAAAGAAGTGAATCTCAGACTTTTTTATTTTAATAACAGAATTTTCAAAAATGCTAAAAACTGCATGAGAAAATTCAGAGATTAAAAGGTTTGCATTTTTAGTAATTGGACACGTCCTTACAAGTGGCTGTTATTTTTAAATCTAGAACAGGCTTTAAATAATGGCTTCACTGGTGCTTTGTATTTTCATCATTTGCATATCAACCCTTCAACTATAGTGGCCAACCGTTCTGCACTGCAGGGGCAATAGGCTCCCGCTTGCTGCTGTAATGGTTTAAGTAGATGAGGATTTAGAACATGACTCGTGTTTTATCCTCTTACTGAACAATATACATCATGATTGAATTTCTTTGTTTTTGTGAATGCCAATGCAAAATGATTGACAGTATTTCAATTCACAGTAAGCAAATTGCTAAAATATAGTTATATGGTATAGCTGGGATGCACACAGTTATTAACTTATACACAGCATGAAGGGCCTGAGCCTGCTGTGCTTGATGGGCTGTTGTAATGATACGGTCTGGTCAGTGCACATCATAATCAGACTGAGGAAAAGCTGAGGAGGAAAGCAGTTTTGTGCTGAAGGCCCGGCTGCTCTCGGGGCAAGCCAACAAGTCACAAACAACCTGTTTTTCAGCACCCTTAATCACTGCCCTTTAATTGCATTAAACAGCGGCATATCAATAAATCAATGAGCAAATGAACTGGGTGAGTATGAGCAATGGGCGTTTAGTGTTGCTGCATATTATTTTATTGACGTTCCACTAACTGCCACCCTGGAGATATTGAATGCTGTTTAAGAGGAGCGCTGACATAATAATAAAAGGCAGCAGTGAGCAGACTGACCGCTTGGTCGGCAGAGTACTGAATGAGAGACAGCCTTGGTTACACGTTTATGCACATATAACAGAAACACCCAGTACACGTAAAGCTAGGTGGGTCTTGTTTAAATGAGCATGGACAGTGAATTCAAATGAAATCTATGGCTATCATATATTGTACACGTTCTTATTTGTGAACTGAGATACACAAATAGCACAAGATCAAATACATTGTGAAGCTCTGAACAAAACAATTAAGATGTACAAGCACAGTCTAAATATTCTGGAATAGTAATGGAGAAATGTTCCAGCATTGTGTTTCTGTTCAGTGCAGCATGTTGTGAGCAGTACTCCAAGGGTACTATGTATTTTCATTTGAGGACCTGCAGACAGCCAGTAACCTTGTCTTGTTGATAACGAGCATGGAGACACACATTCCCTTATTGTTTGAGATGGATTTGCAGTAACTCCACTCAGCACAAACTATGTTGTCAGGCTGTTACTTGACCCAAAGAAATTTTCAGAATTTGTACGATATGCATTGTAATTATCCTTTCATACAAGTTTATTTTTAAGATTATTTTGACGCACTTTCACCCTCCAAGTGAGTGTACGTGACTCTTTTGACAATAGCCATTTTAATCCACTGTTCAAAGAAATCTTTATAGGATAGCTGGCTAATTCAAACATCAAAACATTTTGTCAGGTGCAATTTCTTTGTTGGTTTGTTTTCATAACCTTGGTGTCTCAAAGCATTATTAACTAAAATCTTTTGGTCTGTCTCCCATTGCAAATGCCTGCCAATAATGCACAGTGTGTTATTGTAAGGTACAAGCAGGATGTACTGCCATCTAGAGTGAAAACTGAGCAGATACAGTTCAGGCCGTTCAGCATGTGCACAATTTTATCAGTCTACAGCTTACACTTTCTATATATAAGTATAAAACGCTACTGCATTCAAAGTAGTCTCAGAATATCAGGTTGTTTTATGTTTTACTGGATTATGACTGAAAAAATGCAAATACAGAACATTTGACATTAGTATTCACTCATTCATGATACTATTAGAGATGTAAATTAATTATTTTAGCCAAGGATCCAATGATTTTCGATATCTCCAAATTTGCTACTATGCACTTTGTGCACATTTAACATGAAATGTGTGATGGAATTCCACACAATCTGTGAAAAAATTATCATTAATGTCAACTACAGTAGTTATAAGCAGTTAAGAGGTATGATATGGATAGTATTGGAACAGGTGTAAAAATAAACACACATTCATTCACTAATGCATCACATTGTTTGCTCATTTGGTTGATGCATCAGTACAGATTAATGGATTGTTGCATCCATAATTACAATATATACATCATAAATGTTTGACCCAACCCTTAAATACACAGTCTGTCATTATTTCCAGACATTTTCATTGAATGAAAACTTTTAAGTGCTTCATAAATTAATGACAATAAATGGAATTTTTTAGCAGGGCAAGGACTCATATATACATATGTCTATCAGTAATGACGATATGCAGTGTGTTTTAGATAACTGTGCTTGTGTATGTGTAGTAGGTCTGGTGAGAGGAGGTCGATCAGTGCTACTTGTCTCTATGCTGCACAGGTAGCCCGCTCCCTGGGCTGCTAATGTAATTGCTTTTCATTGATTCTGTCCGACTAGGTGGCTTGTTTTCATCCTTTTTCCAGGGGCTTCTGCCAAGGCATGGGCCTCCCCTTGATGTGAAAAGTGTGTGTCCTTTTCAGCGCATATAAAACAGAAGCTTCCTCACATGACAAGATGGCATGGAGACAGAGGAGATTTCCTGGCTACCAAACAAACAAACAAACAAAAAAAACCCAGGAAAAACGCTCAAACAAAACTTTGTGTGAGATGTGTTGATTGAGTGTGTGGTGGAGGGTGAATTCCTTGGAGCAGGATGAATTGTAGAGTTGTGTGTAGGCCTGTATATGAGTTTGTATTAGTGTTTTTTTTTCTTCAGTTAATTGTTATGTCTGGTTTGACCACATGGTCAGCCATGTTTGCTGCCATGGGACTGTGTTTACACATAAAACTCTTTATACTCTGAATGAACCGACATGCAGCCTCATTACTGAAAGCGGCACATCTTTGTGTTTCTGAAGCAAGGCAACGCACACGGCCTGGAAACAGAGGGCATCTCTCCTAGACCATGTGATCTCAGTGCCAGTGGCCTCTCTTGGCAGATGTAGAGCCGGCACGCTTGCTTTTTTCACCCGTTTGAATATGCTGGCAAGCGTGCACCTCCAGGAATTAATTTACCTCCTTACCACATGTAGATCCCTGGACGCACGTTCAGCCATGACTAGAATAGCTGAGTACAGGCATGCATGCAGTACTGTACGCACAACCATGTTCGGGCAAATTTTAATATGCAGTCCAATTTGAGGCTGCTATTAGATCAGTGGAGACTTCCCTAAATCAGATCAGGCTGTTCCAGTGGTCTAAAGGGACATTCTTTGGCAGAGATAAAGAGAACATTTCCCTCGTTCAGAACATCACAGTTAGCTGCCTTTGATAAGTCTTCATTGTCTTATGATGCTCATTAAAAATATTACATTTCAATGTGTGATGCATTTCAAGGTCCAAATAGGGCTATGTTGAAAATAATAGCATAATTGCCCCAAATTAAAGGATTGCTATTCGTATTTAGGCATGTGGCTTATTTTAAAATATCACTGATATGACAATTTGTCTCATGTGGTGTTGGAGCTATGATGTGGTTTGATGGTTAGTGCTTTTAAACTGTACACACTGTGTCCAATTTCCAAACTTTTATATCAAATTCCTACATCAATCCATTGGTCACATGACAAAATGAACATCACTGACATAGTAAAAAGATATGAGTTTGTGTTGGTACTGTACCAAACTTATGCGGGTCAATTTTTGACAAAGCCCATCAATCAACCCTAGAGAGTGACTGTTAACAAACCATTATGAGCTCATTACTGATCACTTCTCAAGAGTACTGCTGTAATTAGGGCTGTAATACATTGCATCAGCACTGCTAGGTTGGCTGCTGCCCTGCTTTTAGCTTTGTTTAAACTTTTCATCTGACTTGCACTGTGAGAATGCATGTGAGCTGCACTGTGAGCTTAAACATAGTGACTACAGCTCCAGCAAAAAGTACAAATATGTATATACCGCATGCATACGAAGCGTAATTGAACAAATAGATATAATTTGAACGCAGTTGTATTTTCTAGAAGTGTGTTTAAGCTCTGCAGTCAAATCAGTGCGATATTACAGAGCACAATAAAGGCATTACACACAGAAGCATCACCCTCTGCCTGTGCACACTCTCCCAGATGGCTGTGATGGGAGTTGTAGGACTGATTCCTCACCCAGTCAAGTCTAATGCCTTCTAATCTTCTCCTGCTTTTTTCTGAATTATTCAAACAGTTCTTGAAGCAACAGCGGCGCCTCGACAGCAAGCAAAGCTCCCTGTGAGAGAGCTTCAGATAATGTAATGTAAAATGAATGATGAAATTCGGGGAGCTAAAATGAAAGAACGCTGCAATGTGTTTTCAAAGGTGAGGCCCAGGGTGATAACGAATAAACCTCTTTTACCTCCTTTTAATGGGAGACGCGATTGGAAATGCTGCGAGGACTTGGGCAAAATTAGCCATGCCAGATTTCCACACTCACATGGCGTGCAAACATGTGCATAAGGCACAGAAGAGAGGCTTTGTCCGGCCAGACGTTTGCCGATTTAAAGGGACATTGAGCTCAAATTTTGGTTCCCATGTTCCAGCCATTATAGCTGAGATCAAAATCTCAGGTCAATTAATAGATGAAACGCATTTTTTTGCCTGCTCATTTTTGTAGGCAAACAATTTAGGGGGCAATTTAGTTGATGCATGAAATAATTTGCACTGTGATGTAATGTCCATTGCTTTTAATCTTGAGAGCAGCCCAGCTTATCGTTCCCTAAATGCAGCTAATAATGCATCATCAAATAAATAGCTTGAACACATTGTTCTTTAGTTATTACTGAAGACATGCTGCCTGACCTCAATAATTCAGTGTGATTAAATAAAACAATACAAGGAATATGCACATAATGATGTTCCCATTTTTCTCTGTCTTGTTGCAAGACAAAATCAATTGCCTCAGTGAGCTAAACATGGAAATATATTATTACGAGAGTGGTGTTACAACAGAACTGAACATTGTAGCACTGTTACCTGAGAGGTATTAGGAGTCAACAGAGACTTTGTGTTTTGCTGCTCTTTTGGTGCTGCAGGCTGCATATCTGAACAAACCAAAAATGTTCTTTGCATGTCCTCTGTCCCCTCTTTAACCAGCTCAGAGATGGGGGTGGTCCAATCCAGAACTGGTCTGTAAAGTTATGAAGAAAAGAAAATCTTATGTGTAAGGCATAGCAAAGTATGACACCTGCAGGTCAATCCTTCCTACCATATTCTGCATATATGAAAATGCCTGTCTTTGCCATTATTGCTACTTTCCAAAGCGCGCTGCACAATAATACTGTCCATGATCATCCTTGCTGTTTGAAACTATTGCATTTGGGTAATACAATTTTAATGCTCCTTCCATACTCTGCGTTTAACATTGATATATCATGAGAAAATCTCAAAGGATCTCAGAAGGCAGAAGCATTGTTCCCCCTCCTAACTGTAATCTCAGATGGAGAAGTGCAAACATCTGAGAGCAATTGAAGTGTCTTATAAAAGCGTCTCTCCCCACTGCGGCTCGGTTTAGCTGTGCGAATTGTGAATCTAAATGTTTTCTGAACTGGGTTTGATTTCTTCTTTGTACTTTTATTAACAATCAGAGGGTGTGGGTGGTTTACAGTCTATAACAGATCCAACAAATCTTAGAACGCACAGAAGAATACATGAAAATATTTCACAATTGTTCAAGTGTTTCTGCAAAACCAATGTTGTCACTGATCATTTCAGCAATCTGAAGAAAGCAAACTGCTACCTTGATGTTATAGAATTAACATAAAAATAATCAAATATGCATGAACAGCTATGTAACTACAGAATATAATGTAGTCATTTCATGGATAAGAGAGTGGTTGGGATGCTGAATATGGGTTAATGTAACACGTGACAGATGACCTATACATGTAGTCAAAAATTCTTAAAGGGGCTTAGAGTTACAGTATATATAACCCATATATAAACATTAAAAACATTTTTTTTATTTCTTACTGCAAATTTTTTATCCTAATGTATTATAATTGAATCACCCTGTTTTACCACACAGTATTATTTTGTTGTTACATTGAATTGATATATATCAGATAGCCTTGTGTAAGGTTTATTCCAAATGCTGCTTCAACTGACCTCAGTGGAACAGTTCTCTAGCTCTAAATACCTGAAGTTAGGTCTAGGCAATTAATATAAAACTAATCCAACATTCAGAATCTTGTCCATGTCAATTTTTTATCTTTTCTTCTTTTTATTTTTTAGTTTGTCAATACTTTTTAATACTGTTAATACTTTCTCCACTGTGCTCATGTACTGTCCCCTTAAAAACATATTACTGCATGTCTAGTCATGCGACTATGCCCCGTCCAGTCTTCAACAAGGAAGAACCATGATGGAGAACTCAACCACTGAGCCAAATGAACAACTCAAGCAGCATGTACCAAATAAAAATGCCATGTCCATTATTTCAACACACTCTGACTTCAGTGGCAACACCACCAAACAAAAAGAACAAAATAATTGTTCATTAATCACAATTGAGGTAAAACGTTCAATTAATTGTGATATTGATTTGAGGTCAAATCGTTAAAAATGAGGCCCGGCTATATCTGTGTCATTTATTCTCAAGTAACAGTGACAAGAGCTTTATATGCAAATGTGTTTGTGGATTTGATTTTAATGTGCTCTCTTAGAAGTTTGTAATTTCTTCTAAGAGAGAAATTTGAAGTTTCTAATAAGTTAATCTTAGAAGTTTGTAATTTCTTCTAAGAGAGCTCATAAATACTGTCTATGAATGGTAAAGTGCTGACAGATGAAAAACAATGAGGTGTGACACAGTTGTGCTATCAACTAAAGCAGTGGTGCTGTTTTTGAGGGAAATGCTTACCATATACACTCACTGACCATTTTATCAGCTCCACTGACCATATAGTTCTACAATTACAAACTGTAGTCTGTCTTGCACTTTGTTAGTCCCCTTTAACCCTAATCTTCAGTTGTCAGGACTTCTAGAGGACTAACACAAAGCAGGTATTATTTCAGAGATGGATCATTCTCAGTACTGCAGTGACACTGATGTGGTGGTGGTGTGTTAATGTGTGTTGGGCTAGTTCATTTAAATCAGACACAGCAGAGCTGCTGATGCTTTTAAACACCACATTGTCACTGCTGGAGTGAAAATTGTGCACCAACCAAAACTATTCAGCCAACAGAGTCCTGTAGGCAGCCTCCTGTGAACACCAATGATGTACTAAGAAGATGACCAACACAAACTGTGCAACAACAGATGAGTTACTGTCTCTGACTTTATATATACAAGGTGGATCAACAAAATAATGTGTCTAATAGAGTGGACAATGAGCTAACATAGTGTTTAAAATCTCAGCAAGGGCAACACACCACCACCACGTAAGTGTCGCTGTAGTGCTGAGAACGATCCTTTACCCAAATAATACCTGCTCTGTGGGGGTCCTGACCATTGCAGAACAGGGAGAAAAAAGGAAATCAAGGTGAAACAGATGGACTACAGTCTGAACTACAAAATACACCTATATGGTCAATGCAGCTGATAAAATAAACAATGTGTGTAGATACAAGGTATGTATACCTAATAAGGTGGCCAGTGAATATAATCATCCATTCAGAAAAGGGAACTCATATTTTGTTTAAAAAAATCAGCTTGTTAATCAATAAAATATCTTAAACTGTTGATTAAAAGAACTTGATATCTTCTATAAAACAGCTCATCACGCAACTTAGGATAAAAGACTCTTTTATGACTTCACTTACTCAGTACCCACCCCAAAAGAACAGTGTAGGATTACATGCAATTAGTAATTTGTGTCAATATGCTTGAGATGATTACCCTACCTGTAAAAGAGAAACAGCAGAAATGGTTTGTGTGCCTGCTTTACCAATGAGATCATACCAATGAGATCAATTGAGGAAAGGATAAAAAGAGTTGACTTGGCTAAAGCTCCATTAAATATAAAGTTCCAATAGAAAATGAAGGCACCTAACAAAACAGGAGCAGTAATAGATTAAATTGAATTTCATTATCACTGGAATATCTTAACTGAGATTAGAAACAGCAATAATCAGACAATAAAGATCCATGATACATTTAACCATTTCATGTCAAATGTAACTCATTTAGAACTTGAGTTACAACAGCAATACATCTCAAAAAAGTGGCAACAAAAGGTTGGAAAATGGTACTAAAAAACAGCTGGGGGAGCTATTTGCAAGTAAGTCACATGACCTGGTATAAAAATGGCACTTTAAAGAGTCTCTCAGAAGAAAAGATTGGCAAGGATTCACAAATATGTGAAAAACTGTCTCTAAAGATTGTGATACAATTTCAAAAAAATTGTTCCTCAATGTAAGATTGTGAAGACTTTGAATATTCCATCATCTACGGTACAAAATATCATCAAAGGATTAAAAAAATCTGGAGAAATCCATGTATGCAAGGGACAAGGCCGTCAGACAATATTTGATGCTCGTGATCTTCAGGCTCTGCATTAAAACAGGCGTAATTCTGTACTGGCAATCACTGCATGGGCTTAGAAACACTTCCAGAAATTCCATTGTCTGTGAACAAAGTTTGCTGTGAAATCAGTGTATCAGTGTATTTTTCAAAAGTCTGCATCTTTGATGGTAAGGGGTTGTATTAGTGCCTAAGGCATGGGAAGCTTACAGATCTGGAAAGTCACTATCAATGCTGAACAGCACACTTGTTATCAAAATTAGAGAACAATCTAGAATTTCCTAAATGTCAAGGTGTAGTCCTATTGAAATTATCCAAACAGGAGTAAAAGAGCAGTATTTTAAGCATATTTCACGAGTTACATATACTCTGAAGCACAGTATAAAAAATAAATGAGATCTGAAAAAGAACACTAATTAAAATTTGAGAACATTTTCAGATACTCCCAGTTATTGATGTTAATCTGGCACCTGGTGCTAATTTCCTTAATTATCTGACAAACCCTTTTTAACTTTCCAGTTTTCACTGACTTTGCAAGATGGTTCTAAAATTTGCAAAAGCTGTTCTAAAATGACAATCCCTCAGGTGTGGAACTGTGGAAGAGACTGTTGATCAAGTGTTCATAAATAGTTCTCTGATTTTGATCTCAAGTAGATGTATTACAACATGTGTTCCCATCAAATGTCTCATTCAGCCAAGGCCTTGAAAGACAATGCTAAACCACATACAGCATCCATCATAATAGCATGGCTTCACAGAAGAGTCAGGGTGCTCAACTGCAGCCTGCTGCCCAGACTACATTTGGCGCATCAGGAGATGAAAAATCCAGCAAAGAAGACATAGGACTGTTGAGCATCTAGAACGCTACATGAGAAGAGAAAAAAAAAAAGGGGAGAGCATTCCTCTCCAAAAGGTCCAGCAATTGGTCTCCTCACTTCCCAGATGTTTACAAATGGTCATGTGACTAAGTTGCAAATAGCTCATCCAGCTGTTGATTTTTTAAATAAATGTCCATGTCCAACTTTTTGTGATGCCTTGCTGCCATGAAATTCTAAATGAGTTCATATTTTTTCATGAGTTCATGACCAACACAACAGAGTTCATACATTATATATATATATACACACACACACACACACATACCAGATTCCAAAAAAGTTGGGACACTAAACAAATTGTGAATAAAAACTGAATGCAATGATGTGGAGGTGACAACATCTAATATTTTATTCAGAATAGAACACAAATCACAGATCAAAAGTTTAAACTGAGAAAATGTATCATTTTAGGGGAAAAATGTGTTGTTTCAAAATTTCATGGCGTCAACAAATCCCAAAAAAGTTGGGACAAGGCCATTTTTACCACTGTGTGGCATCCCCCCTTC
>BRDA01050760.1:0-27164 GCA_036984385.1 Crenuchus spilurus
CATCGGGGCAGGTGGGCTCCCCGAACCCAATCTTCTCAGTGTCAATAGTGTTGAGAGACCATTTGATCAATTCCATAATTTCTTTAGTTTGAGGAACATGCTCAGAGAGACTCCAGCAGACCAGACAAAGAAGCAGAAGCAGGGAGATAAGGGAGGGAGGGAAAGTGCGACCGCCTTCACCAAGAGCCAAGAGTGATGAAGCCCAAGAGCCAAGAGTGATGTACATATTACATTTCCTAAATTTCTCATTAAAGTTAATCTTACCACTTAACATATCACTAGCTCTAAAGCTGCTATTAGACATCGCGTTCAGGAGTATCAAAGATTTATGAGATCTTACGCCACAGTAGAGACTCCTTCTTGTTTGGAAGGGAGGGGCTGTGGAAAAAGTCTTCAGTTGGTTGCAATATGGAAACTAAACCACTAGATGTCGCTGGAAACTACATACTGTGCCTATAATCAGAATATAGATGTATGACACTCTTACTGTTCTGACACTGTTGTTGCTGAGTTAGTGCTGAACAAAAGCTTGTGCAATATTTTGTGGAAAAAAAATTAGATGAGTCTAATTTCTGAAAAAGTGAACTACATTAAAGTGTCTGAAACAACCTCAGACTCCAGGGGTTAATTGAGATGATACAACCTGTGTCACTGGGCGACCGGTAGCTGAATTGGACATGAAACCAGTCTTAACATACTGTGACTTCTCCAACACTCATGTAAAGATGAAGCTCATAGATAGACCCCGAGACAGACAACGAGACACTTTTGAGTTATTTGCATCCTCCCCAGCTGTTTTACATACGTGAATTTCCCTGAATCTATGCTCCAGTGGGCATTTGCTCTGTGTTTACAGAGTCTGTTCTGCACCACGTTGATTTGCACACTGTGCAAATATTTGCATTTTTCTCACAGCACCAGCATCACCAGCAGTGTGTTTAGCTACCTTCTCCGTTTTGTTTATGTGGGTGTATTCTGCTCTAGTTTTGTGTATGTTTGCTGTTATATCAAAAATGAGGTGCATATAGTACCAGGAGAAGCTGCTTGGTAGCAGAAGCTATTTTTACACCGGTCATAACATTAAACCCAGATAATTTTGTAATAATGGTGCATGTGATGGTGATATATTAGATGATAACAGATCGGTCAATTCTACATATTAGATGCTCAAAAGAAACATGCAGGTGTGCATATCTGAAACATTTTGACATGATCCAAATATTTATGGTGTTGTTCATAAAACTACATACTTACATATATAATATAATATATGTGATAAAAGTTCATCTCTGTTAATCTCTGTTTTATATTTATTACACATTTTGTTTTAATGTTGATCAGCTTGGCTTATAGCTCATGAAAATCAGAAATACAGAATCTCAGATTATATATATATATATATATATATATAAATGAATATAAAATAAATGTAACCTTTTTACATTTAATTTTGAACACAATTTTTTTATTTTTTTTGTACAAAGACTTATTCCATTATTATATCATCTGTGAAATGGTGTTGTCAAATTTGGGCTTAATGTCAGTAAGTAAATCTGTCCTCCGTGGATTGTGTGTCTTTAAATGAGGTGGTTTGATTCAGGCAAATGTTTCCTGTTTATGATTTATTTAGATTTTATTTCCTGTTGTACAGAAAAGGACATCAGGATGTTATTTGAGTTAAAAACTTGAAATCCTCTTTTTGAAAATGTTTAAAATAGTTTTTGACTTTTCAACAGAACAAATGTTAACCAAATAAAGAGAAGTTATTTAAACTTTATATGATTAAAAACAAATTGCAGGAAAATGCAACAAAAAAAAAACAGCACTTGTTACATTTACTTTGACTTTTATTCATTACAGACAGAATGAACACAATATATTTGATGTTTTGTCTGGTCAATTTCATTAACAAACTTTAATATTAATAACATTTAATATTAACTTCATTTGTAAAATATAAACTTTTTTTAATATACATCCATTCCTGCATTTCAGGCCTGCTACAGCTTCCAAAAAAGTTTTTGATTTATAGATTAAATTTAAGGCTACTAATGAAGAAATTTAAGGCTTGAAATTAGACAATTTAGGGCTAATAATGAGTCAAATTCAGGCTAGTAATAAGACTATTTAAGGGAAGTAATGAGGTAAAAAACCTAAATAATTATGTAATTGTAATCATGATTATGTACAAAAGTAGTGTCCATGAAAGGCTGAGATTCGAACCAAAGAAGTATCTCCAGTTTGTCAACAGGTGTATGAGGTCTATGTTCCTCAAAGAAAGATTGGAAGGTATTTGCATATTTTTCTCTCCACAGTGGATAATATATTCAATATAAGTGCTTTACCATTCCAACTTTGTGTTGCTTGCCTATATACAGGGGAACCTTGGTTTTCATCATTAATCTGTTCTAAAGTGTCTGATGATAACAAAAATTACCAGGAACTGAAGCAATGTTTCCCATAAAAAATAATTTAAATCCAATTAATCTGTTCCAGACATATTCACAAAAATACATTTCATATAGAATAACTATATTTTTACATACAGAACACAATGAGAAATAAACACAAAAGACTAATGAAATTGATAAATGAACATTTAACATCACTCTTACAGGTTTACGCTCTGTTTTAGAGTGTGCCAGTGTGGTCCAGCCAGCAGCCTTTGTTTTGTACACCTGTTCTCAGGGTTTGTTTTGCACCCATTTTCAGGTGGTCGTGATGTGCGCCGTCACTTTAGTGTGATGTTTTCCTTTGTTTTGAGTGTTATTGACAAGAACCAAAGCCAGAGAAACAAAAAGAAACAAAGCCAGAAAAACAACAATAAACAAAGCCAGAGAAACAAGAAACAAAGCCAGAGAAACAGCAAGAAACAAAGCCAGAGAAACAGGAAACAAAGCCAGAGAAACAACTAGAAACAAAGCCAGAATGAACACTGAATGCATGGGTGGATGCTTTGTTTTTCACAAAATTAGTGGCGAGTCACGTGAGCACACCGATGAAAACCAGGCAGATGAACAATAACTGGGACAAAATTTTCCAGAAAAAAGTCAGCGATAACCAAATTGTACAATAACCAGGACAAACAATAACCGAGGTTAATTTACTATTAAATATTGTTTGCATGGTGAAATAAGTCTATATGACAAAGAAGCAACTGGAAAAATACTGGAAAAAGTTTCACATAGCGCAACAAAGGGTTCCACTATTTTAGTCCAAAAATTTGACATTACCACATTGATTCTATAAAAAATAAATGAGCAAAATTTCTGATAATTTCAGTGCTTTATGAATTGAGCTGAAAGTCACTAAAACAGATTGAATGTAAAAGCTACTTATGTAAGTTCAATTAACTCTATTATTGTCTTTCATTAAGGCTGAATGTCAAACATCCCTCTGTACAGCTCTGCAGTTTGACTGTAATGGACTGTGCAACGATCGGAACAATGATCATGTTTCAGGATTTCGTGCTAATATTCAGAGATTGAATTTCTTGCTGAACAATAAATTCTGTCTGTTTACTTTTTCTACATGAACATAATATGTTTAATACGTCAGTAGGTCATTTTGGAACATGTTCTAAAAACATTTTGTTCTTTAGAAATAAATGCTTACTGTAAGAACTCTTACCATGCACATGCAACAGGTGCTATTTTAATCCTTGCTCTTGAATGAATGTGTTTTGCAAACATAATATGTAGGTTCTCTAAAAATTAAAGGCTTATCCTAGAATGTCCAGACCAAGAAATATTACAGAGCTGTTAATTGTGTATCTCCAAAAATCAACATCATGTGGAAAAGTTCATTTTGTTCATAATTTACTTCAAAAAAGGTCAACTGTCCTATATTTTATATTCATTACATGTAAAGTGACACATTTGATTCCTCATGTTCTAAAATTATACCTTTATACTTCTTTCTTTACTGCCATTATGTAGCATGTTTATTTTTATTACAGACATCAAAGAGGCCTAAGTGCTTTAAAACTAAAAATCCATACTGTTGAATGCAATTAAATATGTAAGGAGACAAGTAACCTTAAGTGTATAATTTATCACTTAACTCCAAATAAAATATTATAATTATCAGAGATTCTGGATTTCTGTTTTCATTAACTATAAGTCATACTAAATCAACATTTAAAAAAACATTTGAAATATGTCACGGTATGTGTAATGAACATAAAATACATGACAGTTTATTGACATTTTTAATTAAATTATAAACAAAAAAGTTATAGTTTCACAATATTATTATTTTTACTATATTTTCTTTCAAATATTTTTTTTTGTATACTGCCCTGAAAAATTGCAAGATAAGATACCTTAGCAATTGAAATCTGGTATATCACTGCTGTTCAGAAAAAAACAAGTACTGTATCTTCAAAATAGTAATTTTACAGGAAAGGGCAAAAACTTTCTTTACATTAAATGTACATTAATGTAGTTTTGGTCTTTGGCTTGAAAACTTATAAAATTACTTTTTTATAACCTGTAAAATGTTTAGAAAATGATGAAATTCTCATTTTAGGATTGCTATCAAAATATACTACAAATATATATTTTTTCCATAAAAATGTCCTTTTTTAAATGTATATAATTTTTTTAAAACCAAGTAAAATGTCTAGAAAATGATATTTTACAATGCAATTTTAATTTTAAGATTGCTGTAAAAATATAATAATTTGATATTATTTTCTAAAATGTGTCTTTGTTTATTAGGAAAGGGTCTTAATCCTATTACAAGTATCTACCACCAGTAGATAAAACTAATTAAAAAAGGTAACATTTCTAGAAAATTATATCTTACAATTGAATTCTCATTTTAAGATTGATGTAAAAATAATAATTAAAAAACATTTCTATAAAATAACCTTGTTTCTCTTGGTACAAGCTGTGGTTCTCTCATGCCTCGATTACTGCAACGCTGTGCTAACAGGCCTCCCAGCCTGCACTATTAAACCACTACAGATGGTCCAGAATGCAGCAGCACGTCTGGTTTTTAACCATCCAAAACGGGCACATGTCACCCCACTGCTCATTGAGCTACACTGGCTTCCGATTGCTGCCCGGATCAAACACAAAGCCTGCACGATCGCCTATAAGGCGATGACAGAGCAGGCTCCCTCTTATCTGCACTCGCTTCTAAAAGCTTATGTCCCGGCCCGGTCACTGCGCTCCTCCACTGAACGTCGCCTTGCTTTGCCTAAAATTCACACAAAGCAATCCAGACTGTTCTCCTCAGTAGTTCCCAGATGGTGGAACAAGCTGCCTACCACCACTAGAGCAGAGGTGTCCCTCACTGGGTTCAAGAAATTCCTAAAATCCAAGCTCTTCAAAGAACACCTGCTCTAGTGATCCCAACTACTCCCCATGAGTACTGATATGCACTCAGCATTCGATATCGAAATGTTAATTCTAGTATACTAGTACTAGTAAATACTAGTACAACTCTAGTATTTTTCCCATTTGTACTTTCCCACTATTGTAAGTCGCTTTGGATAAAAGCATCAGGTAAATGCAATGTAATGTAATGTAATGTAATGTTTGTATCCCTATTACAAGTATCTTCTATCAGTAGATATAATGACCTAAAATGATTTTAAAAAACCCTAAAATGATGTTTGCTGCTCAACAATCCATAGCATTTTTTACCTACACTCCAAAAGGCACCTTGTAATGGGCTACTCAGGGAAAAATGTAAATCAGGTCCATCAAGAAACCTTCCCATATAAAGGAGTTACCAGGCTTAATGGTTAAGCTTGTGGAACCTCTAAATACAGCACTGTGTTCCATCAAGCACCATGCTTCACTTCTGGGTTCCTTGAAGAAATATTGACATTCCTCAAAGAACCACCCTTTGCATAAGGGTTCCTGGGGGTTCCCTAAATGTTTCTGCCATTGTAGCACCCAAAGGATGCTTTGAGTGACTCGTGACAGTTAGATAAGCAGAAACACTTTCAATCTATCTGAAATAAATTCTTTTTAAATGTCATTTATTGCCTTTATGGGTCGTTTATTTTTAGACTGGCCTGTGTTTTCCAAGCTGTAAGCTAAATCTACTTAAAAGCACCGAGACCCTCCTGCTTCTATTTGTGACCATGAGAAACAGGTTTTACAAGACAACTATCTGGCCTATGCAAAGTAACACCAGGCTACCTTATAGATCTTTTGCATTCAGCATGCCCAGGGACACTGGACTCTGATTTCCTCAAACTCTGTGACTCAGCATTAAAAAAAAGAAAATCAAGCATTACTGCCAGAGGTTAATGGTGTCTTTGGGCGTGGGGTGAGAGGTGGGGTTAAAGGATGATGAGATACAAAAGAGGGCGGGATGCTGGGTCTTTATATTGTCAGTACCAGGCACAGTGTCTGCAGAATTTTCTCCAAACAGAGAGACAAAAACACTCAGCATGAGAGTTTGTCTTGGAGTGGAGGTGTTGGCCGTGCTGGCGGGTGTCTTACTGGTTTCCAGTGTGACTGAAGGGGCGGTTGTGGACAAATGTGTGCTGTGGGACAAACTGAACAGCTCTATATCAAACCTCACAAACCTGGAAGAAGTGGCCAAGAGTGAGTTTTACTAGAAATTACACATTTCTATCTTTTATTCATTACATCATTAGTACTTTAAAACTAAACTCTACACCATAGAATGTAAGACATTATTTAATTTTAATATAATATATAAAATAAAATAATATATGAAATAACACTACTGGAATTACTCATTTGTACTTAATCGCTACTAAAGTTTAAATAAAATACTTAGTCACACTTAATATATACTGAGTATATTAGTCATGTGTTGTTCGCTGCACTCTTAATGCAAAACAAGTGTTTTAGTCTAAATTGTACTAAAATCTGTGTTTTATTCTTGTAATGTTAATTTTTATGCATTTTTATGTTCAAATAGACAACACAGACAAATACACTTCACTTATATTAAAAGAGTGGTGAAAATAATTTGACTAGTATACTTAGTACATAGTAATTGTGAATTAATATATTAATTACACTTTAGTGGCAATTTAGTTCAAACAAGTTTGTTTACTACATTTTAAAAGGTTAATTTTCTAAATTTTGTACTGTGCTTTTTTTTAACAGGTTAAATGTATTGTACAAGTTCTCCAAAGCTTCTGTATGTTGCTGTAAAAAAGCAAAATAGGATTTTTTTAAGATTAATAACATAAAAACTGAATCTAATATTGTAGGTAAAATAATGTAAGTAGCAATAAAAGTGCAATAAAAATAGGGGCTTGGTCTTCTAAAAATCAATCAGTGGTTGCCAGGCATATATATGCAGCTAGATGTCTACAAGAAGCAAAATGCTTCCTCTTACAAGTAGTGAACATTGCTGAACACTTTGTTTTCCTTGAGATGAGAAGAAAAAGGCAGCTACACTTTGCTACAATGTTGTACCTCTTCTTTTACAGTTGTGTGCCATGTGAATTTGACCTCTGGATTCAATACTGACGTAGTCAATCCATTTTCTGCTCACTCCGGCAAAGCACATGAGGGGCGCCCTTCAGGTCAGCAACATAACTCCACCATGAGCAACCACAACGACCAGAATGAGAATTCACACTCTCACTCCAAGCCTTTTGGTGATCACCATAGAGATGCAAGAGCTGTAGAATTTGGCAAGCCTCATTCTGCTCAATCCGGCAATGACAACAAGGAGCATCCTTCAGGTGAGGAACATAACTCCACCAAGAGCAACCACAAGGATGATAATTCTCATCACTCCAAACCTGGTCCTCACCCCACCAGGGTTGCAAGATCTGTATCATTAAGCAACACTCATCCTACTCACAAAGGCAATGAAAATGAGCATCATCCCTCAGATAAAGAACATAACCCCACCCAGAGCAACCACAAGGATGAGAAATCTCATCACTCCAAACCTGGTCCTCACCCCACCAGGGTTGCAAGGGATGTACCATCTGCCAACCACCATTCTGCTCAGACTGGCAAGTCACACGATTGGCAGCCTTCAGAGCAGGAAGATAACTCCAACAAAATCAACCAAAACAATAATCACAATTCCAATCCTCCCTCCAAACCTTCTGGTGACCACCCCAGGGCTGCTAGAGGTATAGGCTTTATGAAGTTATCTTCATCTTATGATCCCTTACACCAGAGTGAGGCAGACGTTATTCCTGCACACATCAAGCCTTCATCAGAACCTCATGGTACCCAAGAGCCCATCAAATCTTCACGTGGACCCAACAATTTTCCCCATCCAGGAGGTTTCAAGACTTCAGAGCCATCAAACAAGCCTTCACATTCCCACGAGGGTCCTTCAAATCAACCCACCAGGCCTCAATATGAACAGAGAAATTCTTCATTCCCAAGATTCTTCAATTCTTCAGAGCAACCTGGCAAGCCTTTCCACCCACCCACCAGGCCTTCTTATCTACCCAAAAACTTTTCACAATCAGGATCCTTCAAGCCATCACATGAAACCATCAAACCTTCACATGAAACCATCAAGCCTTCACATGCAACAATCAAGCTTTCACATGAAACCATCAAGCCTTCACATGAAACCATCAAGCCATCACATGAAACCATCAAGCCATCACATGTTCCCATTAATTCTCACCAATCATCTGATGCTCCTCCTGCTGCTGGTGGTCGTCACAAGAGGTCCTTTGAGAAAAACCAACACTTCCCATCCGAGCATCAGAATAACCAGCATAGTGGGTCAGGCTTCCATCCATCAAACCAAACAGGCCACAATGGACACAGCGCTGAGGAAGGTGACTATAGACCTTCTCACTCTGAGTCCACACAAGGAGAGAAGAACAAAAAATTAGAGGGGCAGTGGATGCTGTATGGTGTGTTCCAGTTGTCGGATCATGTTGCTTGTGTCTCAGGCTCTATTCCCACACTTAACCTCTGTGGAGTGCCCTGCAATAGTGAGTATTTTTGGGAATCTTGTTTGTGTTCTGCTTATATGTACACAATTTTTTTACATATTACGTTAACAACATCTTTGCCTTCTCTCTCTTTAAAGACTTCCTTGATGATGACATCACTGATGACACTGAGTGTGTCAACACCATTATCACTCATGGGTGAGTAATCAATGATCAATAAGTTTCACAAAAAAAGACCAGTGTGAATAACCATGCAGCCATGTCTATGCAGAGACTGTATGTGTCTGACTAAATGTTTTTCTTTTTTCTAAATTGCAGGAAGTCAGCAGGCAGTGTTAAAGGAGAAAATGACTGGGCTATCCAAGTGATGTAAGTACAAAACATTTAAGCAGCATTTTTGATTGAAGACATTTTTCTTAAAAACAACGTCTTTCAAGTATTCTTTAGCAAAGGCAATGGTTATATTTAAAACTCAAGAAAGCATTTGGAACAGCTTTAGAAAAAAAGATTTTATATAAGCACAGAACATGGCTACCACTATTGTTACAAATTCAACATTTTATTTTGGTACTATGTAGAACCACCTTTGTTAAGAGTGTAGTCAGTATGTCAATTGAAGCAGTTGCTGGATTCCATTTACTTTGGAACTCAGAAGTGGGACCAATATGGTTGCCAACCGTCCCATAAAATACGTAATTGCTCCGTATTTGTAAACGAAAATACGTATTCCGTATTGAACCGATATGGGACGCTCTTTGTTCTGTATTTTTATCAAAGGGGGAGACATGCTTAAGATTGGACTGAGACAGAGTGATATGTATGAATGAAAAGGAAACTCTATTGTTCAAGTTCCAACACACAAGAGAGTGTATGAGTTGCGACCAGTGAAAAGCGCTGTCTGAAGATACACCTGAAAATGGTGCAAAATTAAAAAAAATTACATCTACCAAGGGCAATGTTAGTCTGTCAGACAATGTTTCTACGACAATATAAGACCTTTTTTATAGGCGCAACATCCACTTCACACCCCCAAAAGTACATTTTTAACCATTGTGTAGTCTTAACATTCTATTTTCTGACCTCCTCTTATGGGTAAATAAAGACCTGACTTCACTAAGACCAAATACCCTCAAGTCAACTCTCCTTCCAGCGGAATATTAACAAAATTCTGCAAAAATACTTATATAACTCTGCAAGATTTTATCCTAGAAACAAAATTAAACATAGCTCTGAATTGAAATACAGTATGTTTTTAGATATTGGTGAGAGGAGCTTAAATAAGCAGAAACACGATTTTCAGGGCAAGTCAGACAGCAACGCTTATTTTTCTGCTGATCTGTCATTCATATGATAATGACATGGTAATTCCAGACATAGCGTTCATGGAATAGAAGCCGTGGAATGTGTGGAATGTGAACATGAACAAAAGACCTCTTACCTCACACGTATCTCAAATATTTAATCTGTGAACCACGGAATGAGACAAACATATCACCTCACATTAGTTAAACTTTAGAAATAAAATCACATAAAATGTCTAAAAACTGTAATGAGCAGTGTGTAGCCAACACCTCTGTTTATTCAGTTCTGAGCTCAAAAGTCTTGGCTAGAAAAGTTTGAAGTGGTTTTTTTCACAAAATATCAGCACATCTGAAAATAGGTTTTTGGAAAATTTTGAAAGTTTAATCAAAATATAGATTTATGACACTCTTACTGTTTGACACTGTTGTTGCAGAGTTTGTGCTGAACAAAAGCCTGTGTAACACTTTGGAGAAAAATAATTTTAGATAATTTTTTGTAAAAATGTCAAGCCATGTCAGACTAATGAAATACCCTCAGACTACAGGGTTTGAATTTTAAGCCTCAAATTTATTTTGCACAAAAAAATAATTTGTAAGTCATTATTATTATTATTATTATTATTGATAAAGATATTGCGTAGCTGTAAACATTTTTAGTCACATTTCAAGTTGAAGAAACATCACAAATGTTAATGAGGAACCATTCTTCAGGGTTTGTTTAGACAAGGGAAGTGATGATATACAAAACCATGGCATTTGCATGCTTGTATTTTGAAATGGTTCTTCTATAAGAACCTTTTGTAAATTTCTCAACAAGGAACCTTTTTGAAATGAGCTCTATTTAGAGGCAAATTGTGTTTTGCCACTATAGAGAAGATCAGCACACCATGAGAGTCACCGTGACCTTTTGTTTGACATTTTTAACTTTATCTCCACTTTGTTCATCTTCATTCTATCTGTGATCTCACTTTTGATGATCTGTGTTGCAGGTATGAAATGCTCGTCAACAGCCACCCATGTGCCAACGCGGTGAACCCTGGATGTTAGTCATCATCACAGCCGTGCAGATTCATTCTGATTCATAGTTGCAACTTGACACTTTAATTCTAATCACTGATTCACTGTCTTTCTGTGCCTCCTGTAGACAAAAATCTGTTTCCAACTTCTTATGAGATTAAACCTTTCTGCAAAAGCATATCGGTTAATGTTTTGTTTATGTGACTAGGAGACAGCTATGTTGCTATTGTGTCTCTGATGGTCCTAAAAGATTAAGATTTCTATTGCTAAACTGAACTGATGATCCCGACTTTATGTTTTTATAAATAAACACTTTATTTACCTTTCAGAACATGACTGCACTTACGTACTGCTTTATGAAATGCAAATTACCTCATTAAACATTCATTTACACCCCAGTGAGGCGTTTTGATCAATTAATTTGAGCTATTTTAACCTTTATCTACTAATCTAACCTGTTAAAAATGTATGCACTAGTTTAAATGAAGTCTTAATGATGATCCGTATGGCCTGTAGCTCAGAAACCCAGGATCTCATTTAGAGTTTCAGTAAATTACTCAACAGTATCAACATAAAAAAAAGGATTAAAATTTGTCATTTTACATGTAATGAGTATACAATATGAACATCTTTTTAAATTAAATACACAAATAAACTTTTTGTAGATACAGTATTTTACAAAAGTGAGACATCTCACATTTCTCCACATATTTTATTACACCTCTTCATAGACAACACTATGGAAATAAAATAAAATGGATATAAATTAGAATAATCGGTGTACAGCTTGTATAGCAGTATAGATTTACAGGGGTTAGACAGTGAAACTGAAACAGCTGGTTTTAGACCACAATCATTTATTAGTAGGTGTTGGGCCTCCTTTTGCGGCCAATACAGCGTCAGTTCGTCTTGGGAATGACATATACAAGTCCTGCACAGTGGTCAGAGGGATTTTAAGCCATTCTTCTTGCAGGATAGTGGTCAGGTCACTACGTGATGCTGGTGGAGGAAACCGTTTCCTGACTCGCTCCTCCAAAACACCCCAAAGTGGCTCAATAATATTTAGACACAAAAACTTGCTGTCTTGGTCACAGATGCACCAGCAAGACGTGCAGCAACAATTTGTCCTCTTTTGAACTCTGGTATGTCACCATAATGTTGTGTGCATTGTAATATACTATATAACTGTGCTCTTACCTGCTAACTGAACCTTCACACTCTGCTCTTACTGGTGCAATGTGACATTAATGAAGATTGGCCACCAGACTGGTCTAATTTAGCCATGAAACCTCCCACACTAACATGACAGCTGTTTCACTTTCATTGTCTAACCCCTGTACTTCTGAACATATTCATCACACAGCCATTAACGTCCAAACAACTGGTAACACAAGTGAGTAGACCTCACAGTGAACATGTCCAAATTGTGCCCAATTGCGCCATTGTCCCTGGTGTCATGTGATTAACAAATCCCAGATGTGGTTGGGGATCAGGTTTGTTAAATTTGATGCTTTGGGTACAATTCTCTCATACTTGCCACTGAATATTCAACATGATGAACATGGCAATCATGGCAAAGAGCTCTCTGAGGATGTGAGATAAACAATTACTCTCCACAAAGATGCTAACAAGCAAAACTGACCGAGAGATCGGTCAGAGAGTTGATCAGATTGTCTAAGAACGTCCAAGCGTTCTGTTTTGACAACAGAGGTGATCGATTTTCCCATCACAAATCATCTTTTTGGTCAAAGGACAAGGATGAATGTTGGCCATTGTTGAATCTATAAAATGTACAGGCACACCTCCACCTGCTTGCTAAGGAAGCTATTAAGGGAGTTTGACCAATAATTTGGTAATTGTTTGCTTAAAGGCATCCTAATCAAAGCACACAATGAGTCACGCTAACCAATTTGTCCTGTGTAAAGAATTTGAGGGGCGTGGTGTTTTACTGTACATTATTGTACTGCAGACAGGTGCGTAGATCAAATTACAGCCCCAGTCTCAGCTGTAACATGTTCAACAGCACTTCAGACAAACCTAAAGTGTTCTCTGTTAATGAGGCGGCTAATGGCTTTTGGTCTGTCCCTCTGCATCCAGACAGTCAACCAGGGTTTGCATTTTCCCACACTCTTAAAAAAGGTGGTTCTTCAAGGGTTCTTTAGTAAAGAAAAAGGTTCTATATAGAACCATGAACACTGAAAGAACCAAATGGGTTCCTGTATTATTACAAGTTTGACATCATAACTACAGCAGAACCTTTTTGGGGCTATATAGAACAATTTTCATAAAGGTTCTTTAAAGGTTCATCTACACTCTTAAAAGAGGTGGTTCTACAAGGATTCTTTAGTAAAGAAAAAGGTTCTATATAGAACAATGAACAGTCAATGCACAGTAAAAGGGTTCTTCACATTGATGAGGAATGTGGTGTGATGTGCTGTGCTGGTTCTATCTTCTATATGAAAATCTTCTATATAGCACCAAAAAAGTTCTGCTGTAGTTATGATGTCAAACTTGTAATAACATAGGAACCCTTTGGGGGCCATCTACCTGCCCAGAGAGAGCACTGCCAATTTTTGTTCTCTTGGGCTCCGGCTGTTGATGGCAAACAGCATGACCGGGATTCAAACTCGCGATCCTCTGATCATAGTGTCAGTGTCTTAGCCTACTGAGCCACTCATGGTCTGTCTTATGTGAGTTTAACTCGTGTTTTTAATGTTTTATTTGACTTATTTATTCATTTTAAATGTATTTTTTTATCACTGCTCTGTCTGAGGTTGTGATGTATGTGATACATGTTGTAACTGCCTGTAAAACTAATTTCTCAAGAGAAATAATAATAAAGACTGAGCTGAACTACCCGAGCACTTCATCATGTACCCACTGTAGGAGAGGCCTGTACAGCACTGCATCACATTTTCTCTACTGAAAAGTCTCACTTTGGGACACTGGCTAGTAGGGGTGCAACAGAGGACACTTAATGCACCCTCTTCTATTGGAAAGGAAAGCAAATAAGATGACACCTTAAGACAGATTATCAATTGTTCTTGTTCTAGAGGGCACACCATCAGAATTTATTGAGAGGAAGGGGGCACTCAATAATTGTTTATCATGTGAAGGGCAGCTAATAGGGCAATTTGTGCCATTCTAGAGGGCACTTTGGTGATGTTGTTTTTTTTTTTCTCTCGATCATAGGTGCACAACGTGGGTGGGCTATGAGTCCACCAGTGGTCATTACATTAGGTTTACATTTACAAGCTTACAATAGTCAGGTGCTGACAGAAGGGTGTTTCCTTACAATGACAGTGCTTTGAACTCCATCTTTCCTGGTTTCAACATCAAGAAGTGGGTCAAAATATCATATTTTTGCTACAGCGTATAGAACTGCCATAAGCTATGCAGGACAGATTCAGTGACACAGTGTCTGGAAAAAACAACAAAAGTGTACTGCATCACTGCCGCCACCAGAGGAGTGTAGACATGCATGAAACTGTATTCAGGAAAAGAACTGATGTGACTTCAATCAAGCGACCCAAGGAGCTGTCACTTACAGAACCACAGTGGACATCCAGCATCTCTCAGTATAAGGATCTGAGGTTTCGACAGCTCTGTTTGGAATCTTCTGGTCTAAAACACAACAATAAACTTCAAAGATCTGAAGGAAGACCAGTCAGATGATACGACTAGTGTAATACAATAACACAGAAGAAGGAAGGAGTAACTAAATGCCCATAATAAGAATGTAACTACATAAAAACTCACAACTCTACAGCTGTAAAGGGACAAAATTAATCTGAGGTCTCGATAAAACAAATAAAATGGATTATCTTGAGAAAGCAATGATTATGTTGTTATTGGAGTGTGTAGATTCGGCGGACTCCCCTGCAGGAATAAAACCAAAATTCAGCATAAACACTTACATAACTCTGTGAGATTTTATCCTAGAAACAAAACTAAACATACCCCGGAAACCTTAAAGGGTCTACTTTTCAAATATATATACCTTAAATCCAAATATATTTTTAGCTTCTTGTGAGAGAAGCTTAAGTACACAGACACATTTCTCAGCGCAGCACTTTTTTTTCACCATTTACCATTCATATGGTGACGACATGGTAATTTCAGACATACCAGCAGTCAATTAGGCCCTCTCCTGAGTGCTTACCTGAAAAAGACATATCGTACCTCACCTCACACCAATCCCATAAATATTCCATCTAGGACCCAGTGAATGAGTGAACACATCAGTGAGAGCAACTCAGACAGCTGCACATATTTTCCCACCAAAAGACGCTCTCGGTCATTCATATGATAATGACATGGAATTTCTGGACATTTCATTAGTGGGTTCTAGCAGCCTGGAATCCAAAGAATGTGGATTGATTGAACAAAGACCTCTCACCTGAGGTGATCCTGAACAAAAGACTTCTCACCTCACACATATCTCATAAATATTCAGTGTAGGGTTAGTGGCTGAGGAAAATAGAGTGTCACCTCACATTCAGTTTGTTTTTGAAATAAAACCACATACAACTTCTAAAAACTGTAATGAGCAATGTGTAGCCAACACCTCTGTTTATTCAGTTCTGAGCTCAAAAGTCTTGACTAGAAATGTTTAGAGCGTTTTTCACAATATATCAGCACATCTGAAAAGTCTAAGTTTAGAGCAGATTTATAATAATATAGATTTATGACACTCTTACTGTTTTGACTCTGTTGTTGCTGAGTTTGTGCTGAACAAAAAGCCTGTGTAACACTTTGGAAACAAATCATTTTAGATGTGTCTAATTTGTAAAATAATCAAGCCATGTCAGACTACATCATAGTAACACCCTCAGACTCCAGAGCGTTAGGTCCTTATCACAGTGAAACAGTTAAAAATATGCAAAATCACAACCTTTATTCGTCTTTTGTCTGAGACCCACCTCTGCTCATCTAGATGTGGGTCAAAGTATCATATTTTTACTATAGCATATAGAAGTGCCATACATACAGGACAGATTCTGTACAGAATCAGTGACAGTGCTGGGAAAAGACAACAAAAGTGTACTGCATCACTGCCACCACCAGAGGAGTGTATTTCCTGCATTCAGGAAAAGTACTAAAGTCACTTCAATGGGCTCTATGCACACGTCTTCCCGTTTTTATACGTCAACAAGCAGATAAGACTATAATGTAAGACTTTATAAGATTTATTCTCCCTTTTATTATTAATTATGCTCCCTTTCCTATAAATGAACACTCTAAATTTAAGAGTCTGTACTGACATCACAGTGCAATCATAGTACAAGTCACCAAAGTACCAGCAGTGACTTTATGTGTGTGCTTCAGTGTTTATGTACAAGTCATTTGTGTTGAATGTGTACAAGCTGTATGTAAAACATCTATATTTTGGAAATATTGTTTGTTAGATGCAGTAGTATCTTACCTAGACTTAGCAAAAAAAAGTATACGTCGAGTACATGTTATTAAGTATACTTAAGTATAATAAAAGTATTTCCCCAAGTGTACTTTTATTTAGCAAGTACACTACTTTAAGTTCAAGTACATAAAAAATAAACTGGAAGGATACTCTATAATTAGAGTAAAATTATAAAATTATAGAGAATCCTTCCAGTTTACTTTTTATGTATTTGAACTTAAACTGTCCCAATTTAGTCCCAAGTAAGTATGCTTGTAGTGTACTTGCTAAATAAAAGTCCACTTAGGGAAATACTTTTATTATACTTAAGTATAATTAATAACATGTACTCGATGTATACTTTTTTTTTGCTAAGGGTAGAACCAAATGTTCTACAGACCCTGTGAATCTCTCGATGAAGGACGGATGGGAAGAGTGGTAGCCACCATTCACTTGCCATATACTTATGGACAATGTGCAATAAATTTTATTTTCACTTTTAATTATCATGTTCAATTTGATCTTCATTTAAGGAGAGTAATTTTACCTCTGTTTAGTAACTGTTTATAATGATTTCTGTCTTTTACCGTGTGTGGTGCTGGTTTTTGTGCTGTGGGTGATTTTGGGATTTTCCAAGGAACATCCCAACGGGATTAATAAAGTTCTATCTATCTATCCATTCATCCATCCACCCACCCACCGTCCTACTTACCTACCTTCCAGTTACCATTCTTAATTAGTGCCAAATCCAGACCTGCAGGGTCACGAATTCAATAGTCATAGCAAGTCATCTCAAAATCATGTTTCATGGTATGTTCCTCTATATCATAGGTCTCTCTTTCAGCTGCCACACACTTACTCTCGACTGTACTTACTCATACTGGTTCCGCTGAAACAAGGTTCAAACTTTTTTAAAAGGCAGTTTTGGTCCCCTGCAGTTTTTACCTTCTAAAAACAGTGTTACGCTATACTAAATGGAGACAAGACAAGCACTAGGACCAAGCGGAAAACAGGCTGCTCAAGCCCACAAGCTCACTGATTGGCTTTGCTGTTTCTTGCTGGTGTGATTGGCCACCGCTGTCTGTGTTCACCTGCCACTGTATGTTGTTCAACTGTTGGGCGTTTGAATCTGTGTCTGTGTTTGGAAGTTTTGGATGAGATGATGAAATGTTAATAGTTAACCCTTCTGTGGTCTATTATTAACACCATTTACTACTATTATTAATACTACTATTACTGATTTTTACTAATATAATATTATTACTAATATTTTATGTATAATATATTTATATTTATTCATAATTAATAATCTTTTATTTTATGTTAAAACCCCCCCATCCTCCTGTACTCAAGCCAGTTGTGTGTCCCCACCCACCTCTAAAATCAACATTTTATCACTGCCTTCTTTATTTTTTATTTTGCTTCCAGCAGGAATGAATGAAAGTTCACAACAGAGTTATACTGATACTGAACACAGTGGGACAGAACAATGTTCTGATCCACTTCGTGCTCGTGTTTGAAAATATAAAACTATAGACGTTTGCTCACAAACTGGAAGCTGGACTGCCGGTATAACGTCTAACGGAAACGCGTCACAGGCCATGTGTGCATAGAGCCTATAAAATAATTACCAAAGAAAAAAAAACTGCTGAACTGTATGTTCTGAGTGACTTACAGAACCACAGTGGAACTTAGTACATCTCTCAGCATAAGAGAACCGAGGTCTCTACAGCTCGATCTGGAATACTGTAAACAATAACAAAAAGGCTGTGTTCACACTGCAGGCAAATCGCATTGTTTCTTAAATTATATGTGCTGAAATAACTGTCCGCACTTTTATTTCTAAGTGATTTGTTTGTCCGGAAATCACAAACACGTCCTTTTCCGTTTCTGTGGTAACAGCATCATTAAGTACAGTCAGCCTGTGACGTGGCTTCAGAGTTGCCAGATTCGCGGTTTTCGCGCTTAATTGTACTATTTCTTTTAACGCACAAGTGGTAAAATTTCAGAACTGGTGGGTTGGTTTAAAACTATAAAAATAACTATAAAAATTATTTTATTTATAATATCATTTATAATATTTATTCTATAGAAGTTTCAGTGGAAGAATCTGAAAATAGAGATTAGAGCAGTTGTTTTAATTGCTAAAAAGTTTATAAATATGTAGGCATCTTCTTTTCTCTCATTATTTTATGTGATAAATAATAAAAATACTTAATAATAATGTATTATTATTATTATTATTATTATTATTATTATTATTATTATTATTATTATTATTGGATAATTTTCCTCAATAAATAAATGACCAAATATAATATTTTTGTCTCATTTGATTAAATGGGTTCTCTTTATCTACTTATAGGATTATATTTTAAGTCATATTTATGCACAAATCACTCAGGTTCACAAACTTTCAAGCACCACTGTATGTATTTTTGGATATATTTACTATATTGTTTTTGGAGTTTGCATTATTTTACTGACACATTTTGATAGTTTTACACTGTACAATATACCATTTCCAGGATAATCAGTGTGCATAAACTGTGTTTGTCATTAATTACATGGTGGTTCTTTTCCATTTCGTGTGAGATGAAAAAGATCTTGGGCTTTGAGGTTTTTGTTGTCTAAGTGATTCTCACCCTGCTTTGTTCTATGTGCCATTCTTTCAGGTCTTTTTGGCTGTGTCACATTTCAGATTCCAAATACAATGGTGTTCTCACATTGCCTTTTGGACATTTCCAGTCCTCTGTGACTCTGAGCCATAAAACAAAGATCTGAGCTTTTTTTCTGAAGTTTTATGTAGTTGTCTTGCTCATTCATTGCATTGTGTGTCCCCTCATTCAGAAGTAGATGTACCTGTTTTTACACCACAAAAACAAAGTCACACCTGAAATTAATCCAGCCGTAGTCCACCCTGAAACCAATCCAATGACCTTTTGATATTTTGCACGTCACATGTCCATTTCCCAGTGATTCAGCAAAAAGTGGACAATCCTCTGGAGAGATGGTCGTCTTATAAATAAAGGCTTCCAGTCCATCTACAAGCAGAGTTTAGAGAGGAGACACAAACACAAGGAGGATGCAGGGTCACACTGAAGTGAAGATGCTAGTCGTGCTGGTGGTGATGATGCTACTGACCGGTGGAAGTGATGGCCTGAACAACTGCGACCTGAGGAATGACTTGAAAGCAGCTCTGCCTAAAGATGTGCTGACGCATATCACAAACGATCTGGCCAAGAGTGAGTTAATGAGAAAATCTAATTATGTTGAAGTTTTTAAGGTTGTTTGGTTATTTTTTTTAAATATTACAGAACCATAGATATAAAAATAGAATACTGTTCAAAATATTTTGTTAATAATTTCATTCAAAAAGGTAAAATGTCATATTTTATAATTCATTACACATACAGTGTCATATTTTTCAAGCTTTTTTACATTTTAATGTTGATCAGTTTTTTTATAGCTAATAATAATAATAATAATAATAATATCTGCATGGGTTTCCTCACATAATCCAAAAACATGGAGGTCAGGTGAATTGGGTACTCTATTTTGTGTGTGTGTGTGTGTGTGTGTGTGTGTGTGTGCCCAGGCACCCAGCAATGATTTGGCACTCTTTGGTTAAAGTTAGGATAGTGTGTAATGTCCTGCTTTGCACCCGGTGAGGGGGGGGGGGGTAGGTGACTAACCGCGACCCTTATCAGGATTAAGTGGGTAAGATAATGGATGGGTGGATTATTATTATTATTATTATTATTATTATTATTATTATTATTATTATTATTATTAATCAAATGTAAAATGATGAGAATATTTCATTTTGAATGTGAGGATTTTACTCTTTAAACAGTATCAACATAAACATTTTTGAAACGTTCATTTATGTTTAATGAATATAAAATATTTGACAAATTACCTTTTTGAATTAAATGATGAAAACAAACTTTTTCCACCATATTTTATTTTCTATATATGCATTACTAGACATTTACTCATAAATGTTGTTTGCTTTAGTTCTTTTATGAACGCGTAAATTATTTGAGTAAATATGAGATCAAAAATTAGTTCTTCTTAAAACTTTGTATGTAAGTTTACTATTCTTAACAATCAACACAACAAAGTTAAGGTTAGAGTTTTAGACCTGAGGTTAGGGTTAGATCTATTCACATCTATTAACTTATCATTACCCGCTATTGTAGATTAAATTTAGGGTTACTTTCAGTTTAAGCTGAATTGAACCGACATTTTATTTAATTAAATTAAGAAAAACTGATGCTCTGTAATTGCTCAAATGGTCTTTAACTTAAATTCAACATTATGTCTAGTAAATTCACCTTAAACTGTGCCTACACAGACATACTGTTCTTTATATTGTTTACACCTGCACAACAGTATAAACTACAATTATATTGTTTCCTAGACAGTTTTACATATACAGAATAGTGTAAAATCCTATTATACTGTTTATAGAGTTATATGCATGATTAACTGTGTAAACCAGGGGGGGCCAGAAGGATAAATATATGTGCAGTCATGGGCCACAGACTCATAGCACTGTAATAGTACTATAAAAGTTTTTGGTGATCATGGTAAATGTTTAAAGTAGTTCAAAAACCAGCACTCCACTATCTCTGAAAATGTACTCACAACATTTTTTTTTTTTTAAAGAAAAAAACAATTTTGTGTGAAAACTGTGATCCTGGCAACTTTAAAGTCACATCACCAGCATAGCTATAGTTACTGATGCCTTCATTGTTACCACAAAAACTCAAACAGATAAGTTTGTGAGGTGTGGAAACACAAATCCGATCTGATCACTTTCAAATAACAGTGCGGACTTTCATCTCGGACAGTCAATAGAGCGGACAGTCATTTGACTGCAGTCTGAAAACAGCCATAATAACATACGTAGCCATTACATTGCCCAGTTGGGGGGATCTCATTGAGAGTGCTTCTTGATGTATAATGCAGTGCAACTTCACAGCCTCACCTCCAGACTCAAACTTTTCTGCACACCATAGAAGCTGTTCCGTTTCGCTCGCCCATCATGGCTGGAGCTCCATCAGTGGTGACTCCACACAACTTGTCCCAAGGGAGACTCATAATTTCAATGACAACTAACCCAGCCTCTAAAATATCCTTTCCTGTTGTACGCCTGAGGCTCCTTAAATCAAGGAGCCCTTCTAAAATGCTGAATGTCATCGACAATCCCTCGCAAAACAATGAACAGCTGAGCCATGTCTGTGACATCAGCACTTTCATCACATGCAACTGAAGAAAAATCAAATGCACAAGCTAACAAGCTAGCAGCTAGTGGTTTCACCTTTTGTTCTCATTCAACGCCACTGTCTGACTTGAGTTTCCTGACAAATTAAACACACACACACTTCCTCTGAACTCATTCATTTTCCCAACCTGCCTGAAATCTTCTGCATTCTGTCTATTTTTTGTTTCTTTGGAGCCACAATGTCTACCCAAAAGCTCAGGAGCAGTAATGTAGGTGTAACATTGTTAAGGTTTAGGGTTAGGAAGAAAAGATCTAGAGCTTTTAGATTGGTTTTACATGATAGAGACTAGGAACACGTGTTCCACTAGGAATCTCGTTTTTTTACAACCTCCCTAATAGCGACCAACTTTCTTTAGTTTCTTATTTCTAAAATACCTTGAAATTTCTCAAATTTTCAAATACATTCCAAAAATGGTAATGGGCCACAAATGGCCACCAGGCTGGACTTTGGGCATGCCTGAGGTAAACTGTTATACACATGCATGACAGTATAAAACATTACATTGTTTATTACTCTGTATTCACTAGTACTGCAGTGTACAATATTATGTTGTTTAGTACACTGTATAACAATATAAAATAACATTATACTGTTTATTATATTATTATATTTATTGTACTGTTTTAGAGTACAGTTTTATTGTTTATTATACTCTTACACCTCTTTTAAAAACACTGTAAAACTGTTTATTATACTGTTCTGCATGTGTATAACTTAACAAAATTGTCACAATGTAATTGTGGTTGCAGGGTTGTTTTAGTGGGAACTTTGTTGATGTTGCACATAGTGTATATTATTCATCTTATGTCCATGTCAGTCATGTTAGTTCTCTGCTCTAAAGTGCTCTTTGCTGTTTAAAATATATTCTTCTTCTTTCTCCAGTTGTGTGTCAAGTGAATGTGTTGACTAACTTCAATACCAATATCACCACCTACAAACAAATTATTCATCGTCGTAGGAGGTCTGTAAATGATCATCATCATAGCAGTGATGGAAATGGTTTGGAATCTTCTTTGGTAAAGCCACCCCATCCCACTGGCACTACTGGTGCTTCCAACGCAAATGCTGCACATACTAAGACCACCCCACATGGTTCTTTTTTCACTGGTGGTCGACGACCACGCCATGTTCATTCTACAGGGAAGCAGGATGTTGGCAAACATAACTCGACTAATCACATGAACATGACTGCAGGACATACCCATGATGATTCCAATGAATCTAAACAATATAATGGCAAGGGTCATCCACGATCTGTCAGGTCTGTACATAAGTTCAAAATTGCTGCAGAATGGGCAATCATGAAGGATTCCAAAGAGGAATTCAAGGAGGAGTTCAAGGGGAAACCCAAGCCGGAATTCGACATGGAACACCATGATGAATCCAACGAGGAGCAGTCCAGTGAGGAATCCAAAGAAGAATCCAAAGAGGAATCCAGTGAGGAATCCAGTGAGGAATCCAAAAAGGAATCCAGTGAGGAATCCAGTGAGGAATCCAAAGAAGAATCCAAAAAGAAATCCTCTGAGGAATTCGATAAGGGTGAGGAAATGCATATGAAACCTAAAGAGCATTCCAGTGACTACCATAAAGACAACTTCAGCTCTTCTACCGTTACTACACACACTGTTCGTCCCATCAATGCTTCCACAATGTCTGCATATAATGTTACTGGTGGGCGTCGATCAAGGTCTGTTAAACAAACGACGTATAATCTGGTGTTATACGGTATTCTCCAACTGCCAGGCAATATCGCCTGCTCTTCAGGACCTGGAAACTCTCTCAACCTCTGCAACATGACCTGCAACAGTGAGTCCATTACATTAAGAAGATTCTGTCTCAGTCCTTTCTAGATTACTTTTCATGCTTTTTGTCTTGTTGATGTTTTTTAACAAAGCCAAACAAAGAAGAAAATTAAGTTTACAAATAGAAGTTTCAATTTACAACATTTTTAAATCACTTTCAGTCAAGCAAAAGCAAAAAGATCTGACTGAAATCTCTCATTTTAAAGATCTGCTCAACGGCAACATCACTGATGACATCGTCTGTCTTGGGACCCTCCTCAAGGCCACGTGAGTAGAAATCAGTCAAATGATTTTCTGTTTTGTTACAGTTATTTAAAAAATATTGTTTTTATTTTTATATGTTGAGTTTTGTTTGATATTTTTGTATTTTGAACTACGTGTTAGCTGTAATGCAGCGGCAATATATCATCTGCTTCTATTTCAAGTGTTTTACATTTTAGGTTTAGTTATTTTAGATTTAATACCTAATTAAATATGTAGGTGTATGAGAGCTGTCAAAGTCTCCTTCTCCGTGTATTTGTAAAATTTCTTGAGTTCAAACTGTTACTTATATAAATAAATTATTTTTGTTACACAACAGGTGGGAGGTGGAAAAACACCCCTCACACCCCCCCTATGTTGCCGTCAAACAGTAAGTAGGACACAAAAAGGCACCATCTGAATCCAGCGTTAGCTTCTTCTGGCAAACTTCCATTTTTTGTGTATTTGTCTCACTGAGTTCTGTTACTTACACAAATATGATTTTTGTTATGCAACAGGTTCCTGGAGGAAATAGGCCATGAACATGCCACCGATTTCCTGGTGAAACTGTAAGTAGAAGCAAGTATGGACAGTTATAATGGTCAAAATTCAAAGTCAAAAATGAATCACACTGTAGTTACAGCATATGCTTCAGTTCATTTATGACTGCAGTGCAACAAAAATGGCCGACCCACATATGATTTGAAAAAAGAAGAGCAGCATGCAGTGATGTGTTGCAGATGTTTTTGGATATATAAACAAAATTTGGACCAATATTCAAAGGGAGGTGAAAATTTCTTAAAAAGAATCATTACTGGTGACGAGACATGGATTCATCATTACTGGCCTGAGAGTAAACAACAGAACATCGTCAATCACCCACAAAAAAAAAGCTTAAAAGTCAACCATAAGCTGGAAAATTGATGCTGATAGTGTTCTGGGGCCTGAAAAAAAGTCATAAAATAAGGGAGATTCATGGTCTGATGAAGAGGTGAAGACTTGTTGATAGATGGACAAGGTGTATTGCCTACCATTACATTGTGTTAAGTTCAACGCCTTATTCAAGAAGATATAGTGACTCAAATGTGCTCTACCAAATGGTTGAGCAGAAGGTTAAAAGCTTAAAAATGAATTATTTTCAAAGCAAAGAAAGATAAGGTTAAAAACTTTAATATATGTGATTTTACCCTAAAACAAAAATCAGTGCCATGAGATTTCAACGTTTCCAGGAAATTCTGTGAATTTTTCTGGAAACTCATTGTTTGCGTTCTCTGTTGCAGGTATGACTTTATGGAAAAAAAGAAGCAGTGTACCACCGTGAACAACGCCAATTACTTCAACAGCTGTTAACTGATTCAGCTCAACTTCAGCAAAATACCTGCCTCTCTTTTTTTAAAGAAGAAGACCTGATTAATTAGCTCATAGCTACTTCTAGATGAAACAAGTCAAATTTAATTTTGGAATTAAAACATGTTGAACTGCAAGGATCCTTTAGTCGTTGTCTTTTTCTGACTTTCAGATATTGTACTTAAAACTAAAGCTGGGACCACATTTATTAATTTCCAATAATTATTGATAATGACCATGAAATGATTATGTAGAAATTCTCTCTTTGTTTGGTTGTGTTTGTTTTTTTACAAAATGTGGAATATTGTATGGTTAGACATTTTTCAAATAAAATATTTAGAACATTCAATAAAAATGTTATAAATTTGTACCAGTTTATAGAGTATTTCTAAATTTCTTAGCATGGTTAACTAAAACAATGTTTGATTAGAATCGTTTTATATATATATATATATATAAAACATATTTTCAATTAATGCAACTTTGCAGAAAGATGGGGAACACTGGGACTTTACATTTACAACCCAACATGTCCGGGGCGACATCTAGAAAAAGAGTAATTGGTCAGGCTCCCATTACACTGGGTCTGGTAGTATCTCAAATGTGATGACCTAAACAAACAATTTAAAAATTAAAATTTACTCAGTTTGGAGAGGGTACAAGGTAGGGGTTGAACAAATAATTGACCCTGACTGCTATCAGAGCTGATAGTCAGCATTTTTCCAATAATCTTCCAAAGCTCTTTATTTTTGATAAGTTTCTAATGTTAAACTATGTTCATTTAATGTAAGCTGTCAGTAAGAATGATACCTTTTTACCCTAAATCTCAAATTTACGGTAAATGAATATCACTCCTAATTGTTTATTGTCCTTTTATTATTAATAATCAGCATTAGCCATTGAAAAATATATAAGTCAACTCTTAGAATGTAGAGATATTGAATATATATTCGAATTTAGCCCTTTAACATCTTCACAAAAAATAGAAAACAATGGTGGTGTGAGGCCAATAACAAAAACACTTTAAACATACTTTAACCATATAATCATATAAAAAATCAGAATATAAACTACAAATACAAAAACTGTACAATAACATGATCATTTTGTTCACTTTTTAAACACCACACTCATTTGTGTGGTGGTGCAACAGCAATATTGGTTTTTCAGCATTTGATACAGTTTATTCATTGTGGTTTGGCTATGAAGCTGCTGGTTTGCATTCAGGAAATGTTGCATTAGTGGATGTTTTTTAGTCTACTATACCTCTACCGATTGGTAGATGTGGCACAATCACATTGTGTTAAGTTCAATACTTTCTTCAATAAGTTACTTAAATGTACTCTACCAAATGGTTAAGAAGGTGTTAAAGGGTTAAGATTAATATTGCCAAAGATTAATATTGACAAAAAGAAACTCGTATCTGAAAAAATTTGATACATCATGAAATTACGTTATATGTGTTATCAGTCAGATGTGATGGCTTGCATGTAAAGGGGACTTTTACACAGATCTTGATTTGGTCCAGTTTTGTAAATTACGAAGTTAGTTTGTGCTACAGTGTGCATTAGTGATGATAATCAGATTCCCAGAAAAGTTTGTTGAGCAGAACCTCAGGCTGGTATTCATATTTCAGAGCTGAGAGTAAATCCAACACATCGTCTGTAAAATTATGCCTGATGTGGTTTCAGGGCTGGTTTAATTAACACATTTGAAGTTCATTCACAGATGGAATTTACAGTACTGGTCTAACAATAAGTCTCTATTTGAACACAATGGGTTTGGTTTTTATCAGTGGCAGATGCTGGTCTTTCAAGGAGGGGAAGCTCAATTTCGGGCTACATCATAAAATGTGTCGGTTTATTTATACGTAAATTCTACCCT
>BRDA01050761.1:0-12408 GCA_036984385.1 Crenuchus spilurus
TGTTTATTGAGGTTGTTTATGGACTAATATCTCCTATTCTAGTGATTAATAGTGTTTATTGAGGTTGTTTATGGACTAATATCTCCTATTCTATAATTATATACAGAAACACTTTTGAACACTAGTTTTCCCAAAGCGACGAAAATTTCGTCATGAAAGCAGGCTGTCTGCAGGGTCTCTGCCTCGCTAAACCCCTCAGGAATGTGAAACATTCACACCTGGCTGCGCTGCTTGTTGTTATGCAAAATAAGCACACCTTCCCCCCTGCCTCTCACACAGACACAAAACTCCCCCTCACAGTCAAGAGTTTTTCTCTTTCCACAAAGTTTGAAGGAAAAAAATATTTATATATAATTATAGAGCAGGAATCATGCTGCACACACACACGTGAGCCGAGCCGAGCGGCCGGCCGGCCAAACACACATGAGCTTGTGTGAGCTGATACACGCTGAAGCTCAGTTGTACAGAAAAAATAAAGCATATTTTGTTGTAATTTAGAATAAAATGTCATTTCAGTGGAGACTGTCACTGCTTGTACATACTCTTGTACATATGCTATTCAAACCTGCACGTACTGTATACGCAGGAAACTTCTCATTTATAAGTAACATCTTATATATTATACATCTTATTATTCTTCTGCACCTGGTGTGTAACTCTGTGTCTAAAAATGTCTGTGTCTGGAGTAAAGTCACTGCCGGCTGCTTCACGCGCGCTAATTCAAACTGCACGTACTGTATACAAAGAACAGACCTGAAACAATTTTCAATATTAAAAAAAATATAAAAGTATTTCCCCCTCCCACACACTCTGAGCTGTTCAGAGGGAGGCGGGTGCACAGTCAAATGACGCTGTGTTGCGCCTTCAAAATAAAAGCATGCGAGTTCAAATTTTGAAATCAAGTATTTTTCTCCCCCACGGTTTGGACAAATGTCTCCAATATTGGGAGGGGGGGGGACACGTCCCCCCCATCCCTACCGGTTCCTACGCCTATGACATGGTCATTAAAAGTGTTTTACAAACGAAGAAATAAAGATAAATCATGAAAGGTAAAACAGAAAAACTAAATAATTAAACAGAAAAGATAATCATTTATTAGCCCCACAGTGCGGAAAAGCAAGATTACTTTATTTCCATCTTTTAGTTTCAATGTAATAAAAAAGGAAAATTGCCCAAAGCAAAATGTTATGTAGCCAACTTAGAGTCTTTCTATAGTTGTTTGGATAATTTATAGTAGTTCTGTCAGATTCTTGGACTCATTTGCATGCAGTGTTCTTTTGAGGTCTCTATGTTTTTTTGGTGGTGTTTAGGTCAGCTGACTGTGAATGCCATGACAAAATCTTTAGATAGTGTGTCTTGAGATTGTATATCATTGTAGATCCTGATGTAGAAGCCATCCTCTGTTCTTCTTCAGCTTTTACAGATGGTGTGATACTAGATTACAGAATTTGCTGATATTTAGTTATTTTAATTTTTCCCTCTTCCAGTGAAATTTTCCTTGTTCCTCTGGCAGCAACACAAACCCAAAGCAGGATCGATTCACCCTGAGCCTAACAGTTGTGTTTTTTTTCTTCATGTGATTCTGCATCCATTTCACCAAACACACTTTTGCTACTACCGTACCATCAACCTTAAGGTTCCAAAATGTATCAGGCTTCTTTAGATGTTCCTTTGCAAACATCTGACAATTTATTTTATGGCGAGATCACAGAAATGTTTTTCTTCTGATTAATTTTCCATGAAGGTCATATTTGTTGCGGTGTTAATAAAAAAGTGACCCATTACTTCTGCTAAATTTTTTGAAGATCTTTTACAGTCAGACATGGCTTTGATTAGCATTTCTGGTAATGCTACAAGCACTTATTTTAGGATGATTTTTGTTTTTTGAGCCGAAACTTGACCTCTACCAATTATGTTCACTGCCATTTCTTAATTACATCATGAACTGAGGTAACAGCTTATTGAAAATGATTTGCTCTCTTCTTATAACCTTCTAGGTAACAAGTATTTAAATTTTCACAGAGAGCTGCTGTTTGAGGTGTCAGAATGTTTATGAATCTATTTGCATTACTGATTATTGGGTACAAGCTCTAGCCATAACAAGCAGTTAAGGTGTGAGACCAATCATTTTTGCTGGTGGTTCAACAAAATCTAACTTTTGTTGGTGCTTTTTATACTGAATTAGTAACATGTCTTTTATCTTCAGCATTTTTATTATTTAGTATTTGATGTTGAAATGACCATTAAGGAATAATTAAATTCTACACATATAACATCTTCTGTTTGAGTCACCATTACACCAGCTCAAAAAGCAGGATCTAATTTATTACAGCTCCTTAAATATTCATTAATCACTCATTTTTAAGTCAACTTTGGCCCTGCTTCCAATCCAGCAGCTCATGTGGCTGCCATTACCTCTACTGGCAATAGTACAGCTAATTTACTTCAATGCTTTTGCCAACATTGCTGCTGCTGTTACACCTGCTCCCACCACTGCAACAATTTGTTCTACTGTAATACTTTCTTTCTTCTTCTGGGCCATTTGAAACATTTCATTAGTGTAGAAATCTCCTCCATTCCTCATCACCATTTCATCAGTCTTCATTAGCAGCTCTGTGACCTGAGTGCGGGTCCTTCTTTCTTCATTATTGAATCCATGAAATTTGCCACCACAGGAGTGAATCAGCCTTTGAAGATCTCTGTTTTCCCTGATGTAATCATCCAAAGATTTTCCCTTCAGCTGAGAATAATGAGTAAACAGTACCATGGTGTAGAGTGAGGCATCTTCACCAAAATTCTCTTGAATCCACTTCACAGCTTTCTGCTCTTCTTCAGTGTATCTCCCAGCAAGACTGATCACCAGCAGGAAGGCGTGAGGACCAGGAGCAGCCATGTAGACACATTTATTTATTTGTCTCTCAATTTTTTCTGTATTTAACGATCCAAAAATGCCTGGTGTGTCAATCACAGTGATGTTCCTGTTTTCATACTGTGAGGTCCCTTCTTTGCATGTTTCTGTAACTGCACTAGGAGAAGCATCTTCTTTGAAGAAATCATCTCCGCCCAGGATGGTGTTTCCTGTTGCACTTTTTCCTGCTCCAGTTTTACCCACCAGAATGATCCTCACATCAGAACCTGTGAATCAGTAAAGAGCGTAAATCTTCACACTGAAGTGTCTTATGTTTTTTTATCTACTGGAGAGTATATGGTGTTGATACATAAACAGATCTTTGATCAGTCTTTTTTGTCCTGATTTCTCCTCTTAACTGACCCATAAAATACCTGTGTACCTGTGCTGAATTTGGTTATCTTTCTTCCCAGGGTACCACGTATACCAAAGCAAGATGTGTGTGGACCTAATAGCAGTACAAAGCCCTGATTGTTCATGTAAAACCAAATGCATACTGAAAGGTAAAGTTCTCAATTGTGTATATAGTTTATTTATACTGTTGTGTGGTAGGACACAGGTACTAAAGTAGTGTGTGGACAGTTCTGGGTTTGGTTTAGTTTCCATAATGTAACTAAAATCATGTAGTTGAGTCAGAATAAAGAAGATACATGCAGGTGTGATTAAGATAAGACAATGAGTACAACATAGGACAACAAGCTAGAACCAAGGGAAAAGCCACTCCGGCCAACAGGCTAGAACTGAAAAGTGGGGGAAAAAAGAAAGATACAGAACCTTGGAATGTTACTGAAAGAAGGCGACATTAAAGCAAACAAAGCATATCAAGCAATGAAGGAGAGTTTGGACTCAGCCTAAGTACCATAGTGAAGGAGGGGCTGAAATGATAACCAGGTGTATGTGATAAGGGAAATGGCAGGAGTTCTCAGAGAGAGGAATGTTGATTAGATGATTGGCAGAAGGGATCTACAGGGTACAAAGTCCATGAGGGGTGAGGGAGAAAGTGGCAGGTGAGTGAGTGAAGAGAAGGGAAGAGCAGAGAGAGAGAGACAGAGAGAGAGAGAGACAGAGAGAGAGAGACGTACGTGAGGGGCCTGGTACCATTACTCAGCATTAAAAGCAAGACCGCACAGTTGGATTGTCCATCAAAACTGCAGTGGTATGAAAAGATGTGGACAACCCTGCTCAGATTAGACATTTTGTTGAAGTTCTGAATTTAACAAATGGAAGAAATCACACTAGAAACACACTAAATGTGTGACATTTAAGTTAAGTTTAACCAGAGGTGTCCAAACATATGCATAAAAATGTACATATAAATGATGATGTTTTACTTATTTATAAAGAATGTTAAGTTTCAGTACCAAATGATAGACATTTGTACATACCTTTGTTATTCATTTTTGGTCTTTTTGGCCGACAGACTTTTCAGATGCTCACCCGTCACTGTTGAACAGTGTTGCCTACAGGAACATTTACATTTTAAACATTTAGCAGATGTGTTTATTCAGTACTTTGTGGTTCTTTCAGAAAAAAGTATGCTTAGCTAGTACAAACAGGTTAGAATCTGGGCCTTATCCTAAAACACTGCTAGAAACAAGAGGTAATGCTGATAGCTAGATAGAAGATACAATACACATGAAACATTTGTGGATTAAAACATTATGTACTTTTCAAATAAAAGTAAATACTGAGGTAATTTCTGTACTGAACTACAGCTGTACTGTCAAGGGGGAGAAGACCTACATTTTTTTCACCTAGAGGACGACCATAACCTTACATATGTTGTGTACCAACATGGTCCTTATCATAAACATGGACCTTATGTATTTTACAGGTTCTACTGTACATTGACTTTTCCAGAACCAGGTTTGTAACTTTAACTTTTATAAACAGTCAAAGGAAAGTAAGAGTCTGGAGTCAGGAGGGGGTGGGTGGAGTCAATACAACTTGTATAACATTTATTACAACACAGTCTGATACTGTTCTGTAATTAAAATGAACTGAAGACATAATCTTTAGGAATACTCCCTCAAGCCAATGCATTGACACACTACCACTTATTTTATTTTGACTGGTTGAACTCAAATACACCCAGATCAGTGTCAAACTACACTCAACTCTATACACAAACACATATTTATTGCTGATGTTGGACTACTGATAAACTTTAGATGTTCATTTACCATAAATGTGCTGTTTGTAGTGTGGACATTTCTACTGTGTGTATGTGTGTGTGTGTGTGTGTGAGAAAAGTGTTCATTTAAAATCAAGGTATTATTGGTGTAAATTGGGTTGACAGCCCTTGACTTTCTAAGCTCTGTAATATAACTTGTAGTTAATCTACCTGCCAGTTCATAAATATTTACCAATATGTTTTCTTTCATACTCACATCTATTCACACCAATAACTACTGATCTGCATAGAAAAATGAAAGTAACATTTACCTTATCCTCAGCTGAAGTTGAACTCTGATATCGTCTGTAGTTTGGCAAGTGTGGCACATTTAAAGTTATCCAGCAGGATATATATGGAGAGGGAGGAGTTTAAATGAACTTGTTGTGTAAACACGCTCACATATTGTACACAAGTCCTTCCTCAGTTTAGAACAGGTATTCTGAGTATATCAAGTGAAATCAACAAAGGTGGCAGACGTCTCATATGGAGTGTGTGATGAAGTAAGGTACACCTTTACCCATCACCAAGTGCTTATCTGTATTCAACTGTGTTGGTGCCTATAACCAAAAGAGTATTGATTACTCCATAGAGCTTTTACTTACCTGGTGGAGAACATCTTAATTGTAAGATCAAGGGGGAATGTTAATCTGGAGAAAACATAAAGAAGTGAGAGGAAAATGATTCTATTATATAAAGCATGTATGTAACAAAGAACTGTATCAGAAGGCCTGGATAATGGCACTAGTATTTGGGATGTCCTTATAGAAAATATCTATGTATACTATTAATCTTGCACACCTATGAGGGAAATGGAATGTTCCCAGGGGAGGGCCTAATAGTATAAGAAACTCTGAGATAATGAGAAGGGGTCAATGCGGAACTTGAGTTGGTGAGAGACTCATATGGCTTTACAGTCATCAGTCTATTATTTCTGAGTGAATAACATTTTATCTGGGTTTGTTTTTATTTATCGTTCAGTACATACATTAGTTTGTTTTGTAAATAGTGAATGTTGGTGTAAGTAAACACATGGAAACAGATTACTTAATGTCCTGTTGCTTTTTAAACCTTGCTCCAAAAACCCTCACCCTACACTACCCATGAGGTGAATTCCTCATCTTTGAAGAAGAGGAAGGAGCTTTATCACAGAGTGTTACATTGTAATGGGTAACCTAGAGTCAAAACTTGAAAAATAATTTTACCATAAAAGAGCATCGGTTGGAATACTTCAGGAGACAGAGGAACTCACACACACACACACTCACACACACACACACACACACACACACACACACACACACACACACACACATACAGAGAGAGAGAGCACAACAGAAAGCATGTGAAACACACACACAGAACAAATAAATGTTGATATTAAAAATATAGGAAAAATATTTCATGTCAGAAGGTTATAGTTGGGAAAACAGGCAGAAATAAAAGCTACATGTTTAACAATTAGCTATGACATTGATGGGTAATTTCACTTCTGCTGTGGCTAATCCTGTCCCACAACTCTGCATTTATGAAAATAAGAATAGAAATAGAATATTTCATTTGTTAAGAATAATTACCAGAAACGTAACAATACATGATACATCATAGTGTTATTTTAAACTTGGATGGTTTTATAGTTTGATATAATTACCTTGACTTTGATATTGACCTACTGTACAATGTATAATTACTTAAATAAAAATACTAGTAACTTAAAAAGAATTACTTAAAAGAGTTACTCAAGTAAAAGTTGCAGTATTATTCATGATTTATTACTCAAGTAGAAATATCAAGTACATGTACTCAACGTAAAGAAAGGAAATGTATTTAAAAACAATAATTTATATTTTATATCAAAATATTAGTTATTTTTCTTATCATTAGGAGCACAAAAGCAAAAGCACTATTAAATTAAAAACCAATATCACATTAAAACACAGTTTTTAATTTTATACTGTTTTTTTAAAGAATCTTATCTGAGATCATCTGTATATCAGAAATACACTACATGTCCAAATGGATATAAAAATACACTCCATGTGGACACCCTTCTAATAAATACATTAAGCTAGAGCCCCTGTCAGTAGTTGGTTCCGCATGCAGAACCAAAATGGCGTCTTCAGACAATTTAAATAATAACAAATAAACAAATACTTTAAAATGTAGGTGGCTGTTAATTTCCTTCAGCTGAATGAAGGCTGAGATTATTATTTTTTGTGGTCCAAATCACATCAATTATATCTACAACATATTTGGTCATTTGTCCCCATTGGTTAAACAATCCTATCAACTCTGTGGTTAGAAATAGCTTTTTCCAACGCAGAAACATTGCAAAAATTAAGCTTTCTCAGTTTTTGCATGGAGAAAGTCATTCAAGCATTTATCTCCTCAAGACTTGACTACTGTAATTCTCTATACATGATTAGACCCAAGAAATGAGAGCATATCACTCCAGTCCTTGCCTCACTCCACTGGTTACCTGTTCAGTTTAAAGTGCTTTTATTTGTTTTTAAAGCGCTCAGTGGTTAAGCCCCACTGTACATCAGTATTAGCTACCACACAGCAGATTTTGAGGTCTTCATTGCAGAACTTGCTGGCCATTCCAAGGACTCGCAAAGGTGCTTTTTCAGTGAATGCATCAAGGCTATGGAACACTCAGACCTCTTTGAATATGCCAAGCACCTTAAACTGCTGTTTTTAAATCACATCTTAAAACACACCTATACAGTGTTGCTTTTGAATAAGTGACAAGGGGCTGTGGGAAATGTTTTAGTTTGATTGTTCATACTCATTTTATGCAATTTCATCTTAGTCTTTTATTTATTTATTTAATTTATCCTTTTTGTGTTGTCTTGTGTTTGATCAGTTGATGTACAGCACTTTCGTCTATCCTAGTTGTTTTTAGAGTGCTTTATAAGTAAAAATTACTTACTATGTGTACGTGAGTGATGACTGAAAATGTAAGCCAGTTTGGATAAAAGATCTTGCTAAATACCATAAATGTAAATGAATAAACAAAGTTGGCACTGGTTGGCACTCTGTCCTGGGTGAGCCCCCTAGTCCTCGATGCAGTCGTCCAGGTGGACAGTCGCTTCCGGTTGAGAGTACGCTGTCTGCGACTGACTGCCGCTTCTCGCCGGTGTGTATATCTGAAATGTGTCGATTGTAAAGCATCCTTGGGTGTCTAGAAAGGTGCTATATAAGTATAATGTGTATGTAAGAAGAAACTATCAAAAGAAAAAAATACCCATGAAGGTCTATGGACTGAGCTGTACTGAAGTGAGCATAAATACACTGTGTGTCTCCTTTCCTCGTGATTCCTGGCTATCTCGCTTAATGCCACTGTTTTCCAAACAAATCAGTCTCTTGCCGCTCTGATGTCATCTCGTGCTGCGTTCACTGCAGTCAGAGATTAGCGCTCATAAATATCAAATTGGCCATAATTTAAAAAAAAAAGTTGTTGCTGCCAACTGGGGTGGCAGCAGGGGTGGCAAGGCTTTCTTTGAGGGTGGCATTTGCCACCCCGGTAGATCCGCCCCTGTAGGGAAGAATCAAGTCTATGAAATATCCTTAAGCTTTGACTTGGTATGGTGTTATTGTCACACACCCCTCAAAGTGAGATGCCTGCTTTTAAGCCATTGCTGATGGTCCAGGAATCACCTTCAGGTGTGTGTCATTATGGTGACTGTGAGAAGGGGGATAATGGCGACATCTTGTGCCCTATTCTAGTATTGCTGTAGCTCCTGACACATTGTCTTTTCTAAGAAGAGTCCAGAACCACCTGTTATAATGTATCCTTCAATGTGAATGTGAAGAAGGACGCAGTTCTCAGCCAGATTTGAAGGAACATTTTGTTGCACTGCTGTGACACAGTCAAGTCTTCAAATCAAGATTTTGAAACATACAGCTCCTATGATCTCCTAATGTTGAGTTTAAAGAGTAATATATGTGTGATTTAACATGTCAGTCTAATGCAGATGTGTGTACTACAGTATATACAGTGAATTATATGTGCTTCTACAGCATTGTTGTACCACTGCAGAGGAAGAAATATATAAATATGTCAACATTTACAATAAATGTGTGTTTTTAAATCTACAGTTTAGTCAAAAGTTTAAACTGTATTGTACATTTTCTATAATTTCACAAAACATCAGCAGTCTCTTCACAGATGGCATTCACTGCTTTAATCTTTAGGTTAAACTTTTCAAGTCTACTCTCATTGTTTATTTATATTTGATATATCAATCAATGGTGCAATCATTAAAAACACAAAAAAAAACATAAGCTAAAGCAGAAAAATGCAGTTTAAAAATAAAGCTTGCACCTCTTGTGGGAGATGACGTCAGTGTTCTTCTGGTGGAGGTGTGAGAGCAGGGCCACTTGCTGACGATCTGCAGCCAAATGCTATTTTTTACTATTACCGTTAATTTATTACTATTAATAAAGAGTCAAATGTGTTTTATCAGTTTATTGATAGAATTCTGCAAACAAAGTTGAAAAGTATAAAAACCTGTTTAAATGTTTAAGTAAAATAAAGTAAAATTATTAAGGTAAAGTAACGAAAACCAGAAAACCAAATGTGTTACATAACAGGAGTGATATTAGCGTCTGAAAACCAGAGGTCTTAGACCCTAACAAGGATAAGAATCAGTTATTTATAAGTTTTAAATATACTGTTGATGTAGGAGGCATAACATTGACATTTACTAAGATATTGTGGCTTCATATTAAATTATATTAGTCATATATCTTTATATCTTAGTATTTGTGTTCTTTATTAATTGCTGTTCACAGTAATGTCTTCAGTTTGAGTCACTGTGAAGTCAGCTCAAACATAAGATCTGATTTATTATGATTTCTTAAATGTTCACTCATTACTTGTCTTTTTAAGTTTATCATAAATCAGTGTTCCTACTGCTGCTGCTCCTCCTACTGCTCCAGCTGCAATTCCTAATACTGGTAATACTACAGGTGCTGAGACGGCCAAAGCCAATCCTCCTACTACTATTCCTGCTGTTCCTGCAACCGCTCCCACCCCTAGAGCAACATCTTTTTTCATTTCCTTCTTCTTTTTCATCATTTCTCTATATTTTTCTTTCTCCTCTTGGGCTTTTTTAAACATTTCATTAGTGTAGAAATCTCCCCCATTTCTGTCCACCATGTCATCAATCTTCATTATCAGCTCTGTGATCTGAGTTTGGTTCCATCTGTCTTCATTGTTGAATCCATGATATGTACCACCACAGTTGTTAATCAGGCTTTGAAGATCTCTGCTTTCCCTGATGTATTTGTCCAGAGATTTTTTCTTCAGCTGGTCACAGTGAGTGAACAGGATCAAGATGTAGCGTTGGGCATCTTCACCAAACTTCTCTTGAATCCACTTCACAGCTTTCTGCTCTTCCTCTGTGTACCTCCCAGCAATACTGATCACAAGCAGGAAGGCATGAGGACCAGGAGCTGACTTGTATACACAACTATTTATTTGTGTCTCAATTTTTTCTGCATTTAGCGATCCAAAAATGCCTGGTGTGTCAACCACAGAAACTTTCCTGATTCCATACATTGTTTTCCCTTTTTTGCAGGTTTCTGTAACTGCACTAGGAGAAGTATCTTCTGTGAAGAAATCATCTCTGCCCAGGATGGTGTTTCCTGTTGCACTTTTTCCTGCTCCTGTTTTACCCACCAGAATGATCCTCACATCAGAATCTGTGAATAAATAAAGAGTTGAAATCTTTTTTGGTATCTGTACATTTACAAATACATGATCAGGTATTTTGTTCTGGTTTCCTCTGCAAGTTGACCCTCACCTGTACCTGTGGTGAATTCTTATCAGGTACTGAAGTGAGATTTATGAGTAGAGCTAGCAGTAATGCAGGGCAGTGATGGGTCAGACTAGTCATATAATCACTACCAGAGGTGTCAAGTAATAAAGTACAAATACTTCATTACTATACTTAAGTAGAAATTTTTGTTATTTATACTTTACTGGAGTTATTATTATTATGACTTTTTACTTCTACTTACTTACATTTTCATGCAATTATCGGTACTTTCTGCTCCTTAAATTTAAAAAACAGCCTCGTTATTTCAATGTATTGTCAAAGTTTGAGTGAGGGCGCTGAGGATGTTTTTCTTCTGCAACTGAATCACTGAACCAAGAGCTGAAGAAGAATGGTGAGGAGTAGTGCTGGGTCGGTCACGAACGATCCGGCTCTAAGAACCAGCTCTTTGAAGTGAACAACATAGGAGCAGAGGGCGGCACGGTGGCTTAGTGGTTAGCACGTTTGCCTCTCAGCGCTGGGGTCTTGGGTTCGTGTCCCCATCTGAGCGGAGTTTCCATGTTCTCCCTGTGTCTGCGTGGGTTTCCTCCGGGGTCTCCGGTTTCCTCCCCCAGTCCAAAAACATGGGGATCAGGTGAATTGGGTACTCTAAATTGTCCATAGGTATGCATGTGTGTGTGTGTGTGTCTGTCTGTCACCCAGCGATGGATTGGCGCCCTGTCCTGGGCTTAGTTGATTAATGCCCTGCCCTGCGCCCGGTGAGGTGGTAGGGGACTAACCGCGACCCTGATTAGGAATAAACAGGTGTGATAATGAATGAATGAATGAACATAGGAGCAGATTCTTTTTTTTTTTGCCGCACGTGATTGGTCAAGATGTGTGGCAGCATCTGTGTGTCTACACTGAGCAACAGGGAAGAGTGTGGTTACAGACACACGTAGTGACAGCACAGCACAGAACAGGAGGGAGGGAGAGTCTCCTGCGAGAGAACTTTAGACAGACTACATGCTGAACAGGTGAGGAAACTGAATGACAAGAAACAAAGTACAGTTTGGACGCATTTTAACGTGATCGACAGTTCAAAGGCAGAGACATTTAGAGATTGGACCTGTTTATTTACTTGAGATGAGCCTTTGTTTTTGCATTTCATAATTTATTTTTTTATAAATAAAGCCATATAAATAATATATATTTGATACAATGTATGTTTTTACACTAGTATTTCATAATTCAAATCACATAATTTAATTATATAATAAAAAAAAAGTAAAATAATATTAGAAACTGGATTCCAAAAAAGTTGGGACACTAAACAAATTGTGAATAAAAACTGAATGCAATGATGTGGAGATGCCAACATTTAATATTTTATTCAGAACAGAACACAAATCACAGATCAAAAGTTTAAACTGAGAGAATGTATAATTTTAAGGGAAAATATGTTGTTTCAAAGTTGGGACAAGGCCATTTTTACCACTGTGTGGCATCCCCCCTTCTTCTTACAACACTCAACAGATGTCTGGAGACAGAGGAGACCAGTTTCT
>BRDA01050763.1:2201-14313 GCA_036984385.1 Crenuchus spilurus
AAGTACTTATTGAACAATTAAAAGAAATAAACACTAGTTAAAACCCATTTTATGATCGTACAAATTAGTAAACCATTACATTGGGCGGAAAGGAGTGTTTTTGAACCATAGTAACTTGGAGGTGGTTCGTCGTCGCAAGCGGCAAACGTCCCAACGGTCCAAGCACCAAAAGTGCGTTTAATCCGAACAAACTTTTAGGTCAGCGCCCACTTTTAAGTTCACACCGTCATACGCAAAAAAACCCGATGAAAATTTTTACTGGCGTCGGCGGTTTTTTGTTCTTTTCACCCACAACCTTCCCAAATGATTAAACATGCTAGTATTTTACCCAAAATTGATCACAAATAAAGAAAATTAACAAGTTATTCATGAAAGATGTTTTTGTAAATCGAAACTATGTGACTTTATTGGGGGGGTTATAGTGATTGGATCAGATTTTTTGGGGGGTCATAACCCCCCTATCCCCCCCGCAAATTACGCGCATGGCTCTAGTGTTTACTTTCCTTCTCCCACACCAGACAGCTCTGACCAATCAGAGGAGACAAGGTGTTCACGTGGTTTGTTGGGGCACATTTTGGTGCATTTTGGTTTGTGCCCATGTGAAAATAAACCAAATACTGGGAGAAACGCTCTTCTCATTATGACCAGAAAAATGAACTACAGGCCTTAAGACTTGGCCAGTGAAGTACATTAATATGATCAGTAGTAGTTTTGGCACTGTGGGCAGGTATTGAGTCCTGCTGGAAAAGGATCAGCTTTTAAAGCTTTTCAGCAGATGAAAGCATGAAGTGCTCTAAAAGCTCCTGGTCAAAGGCTGTGCTGACTTTGGATTTGATAAATCACCATCACAAACCATCACACCCTGCAGAAACTTCACACTGGACTTCAGACACCTTAGATTGTGTGACTTTCCACTCTTTCTCCAGACTCAAATGCAAAACCACCTTTTATCTAAAAAGAGGACTTTGGATCACCGAGTAACTCCTTGCAGAAGATGAGGTTTGATTGACTTCAGCAAACAATATGACGTAATTATGGAGAAAACAAACAACCGCTGACATCACGTAGGACCTTCTTTCGCCTCATCGTGCACATGGAAGCTGGGCAAACTCCACTGAGGAAGACACCACGCGACAACGACTGTGATTGGTCATTAAAAATGAGGCATGCCATGAAACATGGATGATTTTGAAAAGCAGCTGGCAGAGCAATATTGTCACCTTCACAATTCCTCATTGAGAGATTAAAAAGACGTCTCCTTGTCAATGTACCTCAAAGGTTTTACAAACATTGTAAAATCCTTATCCTCTTTGTACGATGTAAAGGTCTCACGTACCACCTGCGACTTTTGGCTTTCTTATCTCCGTAAAGACCGAGCAGTAAAAGCAGGTATTCCTCCTTCTCTTCTTCTAATATTTGTTTATACACCATCAATATTTCACACGTCGCCATACCAGAGCCGATTCTATGCTCTAGACAGAGCGCAAAAGGCAATCACACTTTTCTAGTAGTCATGAAACTTACCTTCACACGTCACAGCGCCACCTGCAGTTGTGGAGCAAACTGCAAACAAATGCTCACAAACTTCGTTTAGCAAGAAGTAGGTGGAGGTCTTAACAGTCCAGTTCTGGTTCTCCTTAGTTCAGCTAAGACACTTCTGATGTTGTCTCTGGTTCATGAGTGCTGATATTAGGAATGCTATAGCTCTGACAGACGCACAGCATTTATAATTTTTCATGAGCTATAAGCCTGATCAACATTAAAAACAAAAATGCTCAAAATGTCTTAAAGAATATAAAATATGACAGTTTACCTTTTTGTATTACATTCTGAACAAAATTATTTTTCCACATTTTTCATTTTTGACGTAATAATGTTTATATTGGCAAAATGTAAATTGTTTTTTACCCCTAATTTTTTTTTTCAAGTTGGGTGGTAGACACACCAATGCTGTCACATGGAATCATCAAACACATATGGGGTTACCATTGTGCAGATTGTGGGTATTGAGTCATTACATGGAGGATTTTACTCATCAACTCCTGCATTTTTCTATTCTGAGCAAAAACAACATTTACCCACAAAATTGTCTGGCAATAATATTTATTTAAAATATTTAGAATTTTTCATTTACACAACCCACAACAGACACAATTCACTATTCATTTGTATACATAACTGTAACCCACTGCTTAGCGTCCGACTGTGTCTCAGTGGCACATTTTGCAGCATACACTACTGAATTTTATTGACTTTGAGAAAAACATCTTAATGGCCTCCTAGTAGGGCCTTGTAGTGATTCATTCCAGTTATATTACTCTTATAACCCCAGCCCAAAACGGAGTGAAATGAAACGTCTGATTCATTTAAAAAACAGTTAAAAAAGGATTCTAGATTTCCATCACTAGTCATCAGTGACATATAAAGTATATTTTTATTTTTTATTTTTTTGTTTTAATGTTGATCAGTATGGATTATAACCCATGAAAATTAGAAATCCAGAAACTCAAATTATTAGAATATTTAATTTAAAATAAATTTCTATTCAAACAGTATCAACATTACAACTTCAAGTGTGATGAATAGAAAACATGACAGTTTAACTTTTTTTTGGAGATGTACTAGTAGCTACTTATTTACAATTCATTATATACATAATTTACTGAAAAATAAGTCTTAAGATTTTGATATGTATAATACCAGTTAAAATTTTTATAATGAAGGGCCCGGAGTAGCTCAGTAGGCTAAGACGCTGACACTATGACCAGAGGATCACAAGTTCAAATCCCAGTCATGCTGTTTGCCATCAACAGCCGGGGCCCAAGAGAGTAAAAATTGGCAGTGCTCTCTCTGGGCGGGTAGATGGCGCTCTCACTCTCACATTGTAATGTCCGCTGGCTCAGGCGTCTACTGATTGGTCCATTGGGAGCTGGGAATCCTGTGCTTTCCTCAGAGCGTGTTGGCTCCCCAGTGACGGTGTATCGGCAGTAGTTCAAAAAGAGGCGGTGGCTGCATCACACACAACAGAGAGTCCTAATGGATGGGATGGGCTAATTGGCTACTACTACATTGGGAATGGGATAAAAATTGGCAAAAAATAAAAAGTTTCAGAACATTTCTGGTATGTGCCCAATGTGTCAGAGGTTCATCATACAGCCAAGATAATGACCCAAACCTCTGTTCAAGCTCTGCCAGAACTACCTCAGGAAAAAACAACAAGATGGTCAGCTTGAAAACATGGAGTGGAGCACAGTCTCCAGACTTAAACCCCATCCAGCTGATTTGGGATGAAGTGAAAAGCAAAGCAAACCTACAAGTGCCAACATTTTTGTGAGGTTCTGCAGCAGATTAGTGAAGAACTGTCTGAAGAATGTTTGATGTCTATTGTAGAAAGAATGTCACGAGTGTGTTCAGCTGTTATATCTGACAAAGATGCTGCTTTGTGTCCAAAGTTTAGACACATTTTGTCTATAAACTGATTCCATGGTGTTTATTTAACATTAATGCTTTCATTTCAGAGTGTAATGAGACAATGAGAGTGTTGTAAAACTTTTGACCAGTAGTGTATATCCACATAATCAATCCATATGATTACATTTTAAATAATATGGCAAATTTCATTTGCTTGGTTGTTGGTTATTTTTCCTTTATATGTGTGTGTTCACATTAACCCTCTAAATTTAGAACAGAAAGAGAAAATTCATTGATTCCTAAAACATAAATCTCTCACAATTTCAAATTCCTAACAATGCCACAATGCAGCTCATTTAAAAAAAAGAAATGCTTTCAAACAATTACGGTAAGGGCTGGGGTGGAGTTGGCATTCATTACTGTTTGCATTTCAAACATTCTTTCTGGTACCATTCATGTGATTTTCATAATTTCCTACAAATACTGTGTGAGAGCAGGTGTCAAACACATTTATGTCCACTGTCTTTGTGTTGCCAAAGCGTGAATGCCAGTAACATAGCATTAGGACTCTTAATGGACATTAGCATTTTAGCCACCAACACACAGTCAGCTGTAATGGCAGTGTACATGATGCTAACCTCCAGCACATATCAGCCTGAGCTGGTTCTCCTCTACGCCGGTGTTACACAATCTGTAACTTTGCTAAACTTGGCACTCACGTTCCACTCTGTAGGATCATTTAATGGAGTTGGTGAAACTTTAACTAAATAATGTACACTCCACTTCCCGAGCACAGAAACGGTGAAGGTCAGAAAGGGTGAATCGGGTCCGAGGGCAATGCAAAAAAATAAAGAACGTCCTGCTCTGGTTTCGTACCAGCGAACCAGTGAACCCCGAATGGCTGGAAGAATGTTATTTGCTTCAAGTGGGCATGTAATGGACTTGTAAGGGCCTGGAGCAGTACAGGAAACTTAACATTGCCAATGGAGCAGAGAATGGTGCCATATGACCTAAAGAACAGCTCTCCATCCAAAAGGATGTAGGGACATCAACAGTCCCTGAAACTGAGAACTACTGTAGGCTGAAAGGAGCGGCTGGATCAAGAGGTTATGGTAAATAAACATCACTTCCTGAAACACGATATGTAGTGTGAATATACATTAGTGTGTGAGACACTGAGATGCCTACTTGTGTCTCTGTGTCTTGTTGAGGTTTGTGCTGATACTTAGTCTAATATGTTGTTTTGTACACACTGAGTTCTAAGTTGGTAAAACACACACTGCTCTGATACACAGCAATGCACAGTTGGTTCAAGCAATACACAGTGTTGCTTTATAGTGACATCATTACTTTTCAGTCTAAATTCTGGTAATCACAGAATACCTCATAAAATTTGCTACTTGTTATCAGTGGCAGTTTCTGATATGGGCAATATGGGCAGCTGCATAGGGCGGCACAACGTCAGAGGTGGCACAAGGACAGCATGCCTCACCACTGAGAGGTTCTGTGAAGAGCACTTGGGACCACTGCATTGCTTAGAGCTGGCCGGTGATCATCCCGGAGGTGGGGGGTGATGAATGTTTGTGTTGTTCGATTGACAGCAGGGGGCGTAGGGGTTAAGGGGGTCTGCAGCGGTTGCGCAGGGCGCCCAGGGTGCCAAACTGGCTAGGACCACCACTGTGGGCGATATGTGGGCAGTTGTCCAGGGTGGCATCTCATCAAGGGTGGCACAAGTGCCCAGCCCTTCCCCTGCCCTCCACCTCAAAGAAATTAAATGCTGTATTTCATTTAGCCTGTCTAGCCTACATATGGGTTTCCTAACTCACACTTTCGCTTGGGGTGGGGGGGGCGGTTATGCGTTGAGGGATGCAATGTACGTTCAATGTTTTTTTTTTACATAATTTTTTGCCAATTTTCTCCCCTTCCCAATGTGGTTGTAGCCAATTAACCCATTCTGTCCACTAGGGGCCTCTCTCCATCACTTTGCACTGTCCCTGACTCTAGGAGGGTGAAGACAAGCACAAGCCTCCTCCGCTGTGTGATGCAGCCACCACCTCTTTTAGAACTACCGCTGATGCACCGTCACTGGGGAGCCAACACGCTCAGAGGAAAGCACAGGATTCCCAGCTCAGAATGGACCAATCTGAGCCAGCGGACATTGCAATGTGTGAGCGATGGAGAGAGATAGCGCCACCTACTCGTGCTCAGAGAGAGCATGGCCAATTTTTGCTCTCTTGGGCTGGGATTCAAAGAGGCCCAGCCACGTTTCATGTTCAATGCTCTTACAGATGGAAGGAGGTTTTGGCTTACAATCTCACGATACATGGCCCTGTTTATTCTTCCCTTAACACGGATCAGTCGTGCTGTCCTCTTTGCAGAAAAGCAGCCCCAAAGCATGATGTTTCCACCCCCATGCTTAACAGTAGGTATGGTGTTCTTGGGATGTTTTTATTCAGTTTTTATTCATAATTTGTTTAGTGTCCCAACTTTTTTGGAATCCAGTTTGTATTAAAATAAAGTGATACCAAACATTTCTCATTTCATCATCTATCCCTTGTTATGGAAGACTTAGTTATGCTAAGCTAACTTTAACATTAAAATAAAAAAATAGTAAAAATGTATCGAAATTAAGCAGCTAGATGTTTTTAGATTGCAAAATGTTGTTCTTGAGTAGCATATAAAAAGAAATATTACAATAACTAGTCAATAACTTGACAGTACTGAGAGTAACTTAAGCTCGTTATTTAAAACTCTTTCTAAAATGTTTTGCGTTTAAAAACACTATATATGACTAGAATCAATGCAAATACATATACATATACAGTGCAACATCAAAACAAAGAATAGTTTGGAAAAAGTTTATTGTTATTCATGATTTAATTAAAAAAGGTAAACTGATATTTTATATATATTTTTTGTTTTTATGTTGTTTTATAATTATGGCTTATAGTTATAATTATGGCTTAAAATCCAGAATCTCAGTTTATTAGAATATTTCATTTGGAGTTTGAGTAAATTACTATTAAAACAGTATCAACATTAAAGCATAAAAAACTTGAAATATGTCACTTCATGTGTAAAAAATATAAAATGACACTTTACCTTTTTAAATTAAATGGTATTTAATTTTTAAAATTTATTATTTAAAAAAACTGTAAAATAAACATTTTTATTTTTTTATTTTTTTAAATTAATATTCAAATTTCTTGTTTTGGATGGATCAACAATGCTATTTATTTAATATAATGACGTATTGATTAACCAAACAAGGTTTTGGATGATGACAAAAGGTTTGAAAAGACCTTACATGTATTTATTCTATTAGCAATATCTGAGCAACTAAACATACTTGCTGCCCAGATAAATAGCTTTAGTGCCTGAAATATTTACACTGTATATCCACATTTGCAGTAGTTAGTGACTTACCGTGTATGTCTGAGCATACACAATAGGAATGGTTAGTAAGTATAAACTGTGCCCTCTTGTGTTATGTGGAGTGTGGACTGTGCAGAAGTCGTTTGGCTTTTAGAGACTTGCTGATGATTTGAAGACGCAATGGTGTGCATTCAAACCATGTAGAGGTCACGAGCAGGACAAGTGACCACTTCATGTGATACTGTGATCTTTTGGGCTTCCTGCATTTTGGGTTTTATCCATTAGCAGCTCTTACTCATGCAAGTACCGCACACTAAAATAAAGGAAGGGCTGGACTGAGTACCCTGTGTGACTCACTGTGAGTACTAGCATTCATTTGGACAGCATGTCTTACTATTACCATCTTACTGATCCCTAGTTCTGAATAACATGATTGTGCTTTTAACATGATGAACACATTTATTTAATCCTTGCAGTATCCTGATAGATAACTCATATGAACTGGAATGAAATTTGAAAAATGGTGTAAACTCTTTATAATTTTCTATATTTCTGCATAAATATGACCTAAAACATCATCAGATTTTCACACAAGTCCTAAAAGTAGATCAAGAGAACCCAGTTAAACAAATGAGACACAACTATTAGACTTGGTCATTTGTTTATTGAGGAAAATGATCCAATATGACATATTTGTGGGTGGCAAAATTATGTGAATGTCTAGGATTAGCAGTTAGTTTGAAGGTGTTCCCAGTCAATGGGATGACAATCAGGTGTGAGTGGCCCCCTGTTTTATTTAAAGAACAGAGATCTATCAAAGTCTGCACTTCACATGTTTGTGGAAGTGTATCATGACACGAACAAAAGAGATTTCTGAAGAGCTCAGAAAAAGACTTATTGATGCTCATCAGACTGGAAAAGGTTACAAAACCATCTCTAAAGAGTTTGGACTCCAGAGTCAGACAGATTGTGTACAAATGGAGGAAATTCAAGACCATTGTTACCTCCTCAGGAGTGTCGACCACCAAAGATCACTCCAAGAGCAAGGCGTGTAATAGTCAGCGAGGTCACAAAGGACCGCAGGGTAACTTCTAACAAATGAAGGCCTCTCTCACATTGGCTAATGTTAATGTTCATGAGTCTACCATCAGGAGAACACTGAACCACAATGGTGTGCATGGCAGGGTTGCTTACATCATGTCTTATCCTGTGAATTTATTAGTTGGATTCAAATCAGAAAGCTAAGCTGATTACTGCCCGAGTCATGTAGACCCGGTGTTTATATTATCTGATTACTCAAATGCATGTAAATGTGTTGATCAGATTACAGACATAATTAGATTTTTATAGTTATTGTATCATGAAGTGCATGTAAACTTCTGAAAAGCCTGATTGGATCTGAATGGATTAACTTGACATGTGGTCTACATTTCCACCAACTGAATAGTGCTCAGGGTGTGACTGGACCAGACTAAAAATTTGTTATTTTGGATAAAATATTGCTCTGATTATCAGTAAGGGCTGATAATCAGTCAAACCATACTTTCTTGGTAAGGCTCAAATCAGGCTTTGTATATGAAAGGATGTACATCTTCATTAAGTTCTCTTGGTTTACAGCTGATAAAAGTGAGATATGCTAGTGCATCTTCAAAAATTTTCTGATGAAAACAGAATTTTATTTTCAAAATATTCTATATTTTTGATGTGGCACTGCTCGCATAATGGAGAAACGTCCTGACCTGGAAGTGCAATTTCACTGTAGCCACACAATTGGATTTAGAATCCTTTCATTCAAGCACAGAAACAAAATTAATTTGGTTTTTTAGAGCATTTGTCTAGTAGCATTGGGATGTGGAGCAGTTGAACTGTGATGAAGTTATATTCAGTACATTTGGGATGGACTTATGTGGTCTCTAATATCAGAAGGGCCCATAATTAGTCAAACCGTACTTTCTTGGTGGGACACAGTACAGGCAAAAGTGAATATATATGGCCTGTAGCATGGTGGTAGATATCTGGTCTTGTGACCAGAAGGTTGCTGGTTCAATCCCCGAGAAGGTCATGACTGAAGTGCTTGAGTAAGGTGCCTAACCCCCAACTGCTCCCGGGTCTCATGGATAGGGCTGCCCACTGCTAGTGTGTGTGCTTCGCTGCATTGATGGGTAAACATTTACATAATAAAGAAACATCCTGCTCCATAGCACACAGTGGGGATTCAGGAGTGTCTTGGAGAGAAGACGTGCAGTAGTTTTTATTTACATTTGAGGCATTTAGCAGATGCTTTTATCCAAAGCGACTTGCAATTGGGGGTTAGGTGCCTTGCTCAAGGGCACTTCAGTCGTGACCTGCCCGGGGATCGGACCGGCAACCTTCAGGTCACCAGAGCAGATCCTTAAGCACTATCACCACATAGTTGCATTTAGAATCTTTTAAATCAAGCCAAGCAATAAAATTAACTTGGCTTGGCTGTTTTATGGAACATATATCCATGCTCCTAAATCCATTTCGGATTTCCATAATTCCAAATCATGAATCCAACCTGCTGTGGGTGCTGGCTGGACATTAAAATAAATAAATATAAAAAGTAATAAAATAAGATCCTCTCAAACTCACAGTAAACGTATTTAGATGCTAAGAAACAATTGTCAGTGGTTATAAATATGGAGTACAACACATCCCTCACTAAAAGACCAAAATATTAAATTTTGAAGAATTCCTTAAACATGATTTTTGTGGAGGACAGATGCCTGGAGGACAGATGCTTCAATGACTTTGTGCCTGTCATGAAACTACACTCCAGAATCTGGCAACCAAATCTGTATCTGTGTCCAGGAAAAAAGCTGAGGTTTGTATTTATCAAGTAAGTCCTGAACTGGGACATCCATATCTTCATAATCATGAGGATATTAAAGGCAAGGACTGCTCCTAAATCAGAGCTTCTAAACTGACCACACGTTCAGTTCACACAGTTCAGTCCTTCAGCCTGTAGAGCCTGTAGCCCAGCAGGGTGGGGTTATTGTTAAGTGATGAGGACGCTAGTAGCGGTTTGGCTGTGAGTGATCTGTCTCTTGCCTGTGGATTGCACGTTGAGATGCGTCCAGTTTCCATCTTTTCTTTTCTCGCCTCTGCTATCACCTCGGGTGTCTGGAGCGCACCAGCATTTCCTCTGCTGGCTGCGGGACAGAGCTCAGCACTCTGCCCAGGCAACAGTGACTTAGCATGGGGTTTTCAAGCCTCACACAGGAGCATTAAACCATTAGCGTGCTGTATCAACACAGAACTGAGGGAAAGTAGGGTGGCAGGGACGACATGACCTAAGTAGCAGTCTCTCCATCTATGTCAAGCAAAATCATACACAGTACGTTACACGGGTAACAGATATATGGGCGTAAGGTCACCATGCCCAATTCCATGTGTCAGCTAGTGGGGAATAAAGCCTGCCCAGCATGATATTGATGTAGATATTGGAGTTTCTCTGGAGTGATGGAGTTGCATCTAAAACCTTTGGGATGAGTTGGAGTGGAGTACACAGTAAATCTGCCAGTATTAAATCAACACTACTAGAGTTAAATTAACACTGAGAGTAATTTAACTCTAATAGTGTTGATTTAACACTGGCAGATTTACTGTGTATGTGATCCAAAATAGATAATCCAACATTGGCATTAGAGCTGTATATTGGCTCAAACGTGACCAATATGTGTCATGATACACAGTCTATAATTCACTAACTTGCGATATTGTTATAAAGTGACATATTAGTATTTTTAAAATTGTATGAAAACCATCTAATGGCCGAAGACTGATCAGTTTAAACATAACACACAATGAAGCACTATCTGATTTTGTGATCTCTTACCAATACCATGTGGACAGCAATATTCACAGCAATATTCCAACATGTAGTGTAAAGCCTTCCCAGAAGAGGAGAGGCTGTTACTGCAAAAGTGTGAAGATGTCTATATTATTATCACTGGTATTTTCAATTCACCAATGTTTTCTTTTAGGGAATTCACATTTACAAGGACAATTGGATCATTCTTTTCTTTTCTTTCTTTTTTTTATAATTATTTGCCAATTTATCCCCTTCCCCCCTATGTAGTAGTAGCCACTTAGCCCATCCCCTCCGTAAGGGCTCTCCCCATCACTTTGCACTGTCCCTGACTCTAGGAGGGTGGAGACAAGCACAAGTCTCCTCTGATGCGTGTGATGCGGCCACCGCTTCTTTTAGAACTACCGCTGATACACCGTCACTGGGGAGCCAACACGCTCAGAGGAAAGCGCAGGGTTCCCAGCTCAGAATGGACCAATCAGTAGACGCCTGAGCCAGCAGACATTGCAATGTGTGAGTGATAGAGAGCGTCTTAGCCTGCTGAGCCACTCGGGGCCCTATGGGATCAATTTAAGAGCAGAGCTTTTTGTAAGGACTTTTTTTAAATTTAAGAACAGTTGAATATTGGTGAATGAGGCGCATTGTATTATTAACACCTACCTAATAGCGGGACTAACCACCCTTGGCTTGGAGTGTTCAGTCAATGCTGATCCAGGACTCTTTCTTCGTTGCTCTTGTGTTCATTATAGAGATTAACTGGTCCAGTTTTTTGGGTTGATTGCTCTGTATCACTGGCTGGAGTCACCATTGTCTTCTGGCATCAATGGCCTGGGAGGCACTCAAAGGCAAATGCTGGAAGTCAAGTAGCATATGAAAATATCTGTCCTGAAATAACTATATTACAAGAGACAAAGTAGGAAAAATCAAAAGCATATCGAAGATCACATTCCTTTGAGCCTTGCGATGCCATGCGACTGATGAGAATGCTGCAAACTGGTTTGTTGCAAGGAGGTTCAGTATCTCCAGGCAACTAGTCTATTACGATAAACTGTATTGACACTGAGCAAAGAAGAAAGCATGGAAAAAAGAGAATCACAAATGGTAAACATTCCCAGATTGACTTCTTAAAATAGACCTAGGAAGTGCGCAAAGAGTACCAGTCAAGCAGTGACAGACAGGAATATGAGAGAACACGTGAATAAAATTATGACAAAACCCACTGTGGAAAAACTATGGAATGAATTCTCTCCACCACCACCCCAAAAAAAACCCCACCGCCACCAACACACACATGCACACCACAGAATACAAACACACACACACGCACACACACACACACACACACACACACACACACACACAGTTGCTCTTTGCTCCATTTGTCTAGTTTTAAAAGTATAAAATGTTTTCATGGTCAACCAAAAAAGACAAGAAGACAAAGCTTGCCCATTTCTAGAGGATGTTGCCATGGAAGGAAGGAGAGAGAGAGAGGCA
>BRDA01050770.1:0-20669 GCA_036984385.1 Crenuchus spilurus
TGTGTGTGTGTGTGTGTGTGTGTGTGTATACACACACATACTACAGCATAAAGGCAGTGAAACGCATGCAAATAAATTGTTTTAACATTCTCAAAAAGTAATGATGAATTACTTACAAATATTTTTTTTATATTATGAATTACTGTTAGGTTTTCCAATATTGTTTATTGATTTGGTGTAATTCATCACTTATGTCTATATTCATCATTACAGGTACATCATTGGGCATTTTTAGAAGAAACCTAATGGGCAGTTTAGAAGAGCCATAATGGACAGAAGGCTACTAAGCAGAACCCTAATGGACAGAAAACTAATGGATAAAACCGTAATGAAGCTAAGGTTGCAGTTGTGCACATTTTAGAAAATACCTTATGGGGCTATTAAAATGAACTGATATTTGATACTTAAATGCTGTATCAGTGAAGCATAAATCTGTCAAGGCAGTCTGAGCATCAGTTTTGTTATTTTTCTTCAATTATCTGTATGTTCACACAACTACAGTAGTGGAGCTCAGGCCTGGGGGAAGCCAGTCAGCTTTAGCCAGACTAAATCTGTACTTGTATTGGATTTTGTACATCCGTTCATCAAATCTTAACAATTCAAGCTCCTCTCTTCCTACATAGCAGCTTTGACATTTTTCTGTGAAATGTTAATTTGCTCAAAACGTAACTAGTTAAAGGGCTTTTGTATGAGCCTGCTGTTTTTGCCGTTGGTAGTTCCACACTTTCTCAAGAGTCTCTTTAAAGATCCTATTAAACAAACTGCCTTGTCTTCACAGGCAAGAAGCCTTGCCTTGGAGGTAATGGAACATAGTCTAAATTAATAAAAGGCCACAATCAATTATCAAACGCTTGCAGGCTACAGGTTCAGCATTACTATGGAAATAACTTTGATCGTATTCTTTTTAAATGAGTAAATGAAAGGCTGAACATTTCATAATAGGGATGCTTTATCATTTATTTATTTATTTATTTGTATGTTATAGTTTGTACTGTGGTACATACTACTACGACTACTACTATTACTGATAATAATAATAATAATAATAATAATAATAATAATATATTAATATTGTGGCTGTCAAAAGATTAAACATTTAATAGTGGATAATCTCAGTATGTCATATTGTTAATCTTGATTAATTGTGAGCTATTCTGCCAACCACCACTAGGAGTCCCTAGCGAGCATGAGTGCAGAGATCACTGCTGAGACTGCAGAGTAGAAGACATGGTGCCTTGTCTCTGTGTGAACAAATGTGTCTCACTCATTTACTGAACATTTTGAAATGGAGGAAGAAACAAAGCTCTTTGGACAGATTTTATTGAAATGCCCTGCAAGTGAAAGTGAGGAAAGTGTGACGAAAAAGGCAAACGTCATTGATGATCGTCTGATCTTTAATGTAAATACATTTAATAAACCAGTTTATTTATTTACATTCTCTTTTATTATGTATTCTTATTGTTTTATACATTTATTTATATATTATTATATTTGTCTGATATAAAAACACTTGGTGTGTATAAATTTGTGCTATTTTTGGGATGCTGGAACAGATTAGTAGCAGGTCAGTTAACTTTAATATATATATGTATGTGTGTGTGTGTGTGTGTGTGTGTGTGTGTGTGTATGTATATTAAATGCAGGTAACCCAACTTATAAAGGTTGGGTTTAAATGGAAGTTTCATGTAAACATTAGCATAGTGATTTCATGTGCAGATATAAATGGAGAATTCAAAAACACAAACAAAAGTATTCATTTGACTCAAGCACTTTTGATTGGTAACGCCACCAAATTTTCATGGGACTGTTAAAGGCTAAAGGAACATATAACAGAAAGATAAACAGGCTGATAAGCCATTTGGCTGCTGTGTAGATATTACATGTACATCTGTGACTGCATCCAGAAGCAAGATCTACTGCCCTACTAAAATGAAACCATATTTCTATGCAAACTAGTCTGGATTCACAAAAGAAATAGTTTTACTCCCTCACTTGCTGACTGAAATATGAGTGTAAAGTTCACTTTAGCATGTACCTTTTAAACACCCTCAATTATTTCTAAGCAGAGACACTTCCACATATTGTCACTATTCAAAGAAAAGCAAGTATCTCCAAAACAGGAGTGCAAAACATTTATTTACTGTCAATATAAGATAATGTACAGACAGGTATAATGTAATTCTAATCCAATTTTGCATCATTTCTACTGATTCAATTGTCAAGAAGCTTTAGCACAATTTAAATTACACCTGCTGAACTCACATTGTGCAGAAAAAAGGTTGGACCATGATGATACAGTCCATCCAGAACACTCACTGTCCACACAGCATGCATGATGGCTCTCCAAAAATAACCAAATGAACTTAAAAAAAGTTTATTAAAGTATATGTTAATCTCACATATTTCTGTCATTCTACATCATATTGTCATATTGACGTTTAACTTGTTAAATAGGTGTTCATCTCTATATTTCACTTCTATAACTAAACAGTTTACATAGATGTTTTTAATGTAGTTATTGGATAATAATCATTTGGGTGTAATGCATGTTTAAGAGGTTAATCTGAATACAATGACAGATATTTGGAGTATAAATACATACAGAAATTGAAGTGGATGAAGTTGTGTAGAGTTATACTCCCAGTAGATACAGCCATTTGCAAAGGTATGGACACCCCTAGTCAGTTTGCATGTATTGTTGAACAATAATAACAACACATCCTCTATAATAAAACATAGATTTTAATGTGTGCCATAAGTTTTGCACAATCTTTTTAACATTGGTTTTGATTAGAAAAGCAGCAAAATGTGTAACGTAGCCAGTGGTGTCCAAAGCATACGATGTCAGTTCATTATGGGATTGAGCTTATTTAAACCCGTGATGATCTTATTACATCAGTTGACAGTTCTAATTAAAATACATGACGCCTATAACCAAGGGTAAGGTTATTTAAAATCCTTACATGTAATTGCTTGTCATTAAATGTCATTAATGTAAATTAATTGTTTGACCACTAATATAAATACATAGACTAATTAAACTCTGAACTCTGAATTTATATTTGAAATACATACACAATATACAAATGTTCACACAATGCTGCTTTGTCAAGTGTAAAATAAAACAAATCATCTATAAAAAAATAAACTACAAATTGCTAGTGATTAAGTACTTTAACTGCAATCATGCATCACTAAAAGTATACTCAGTGTAGCAGTGTTACACGGAAAACAGAAATGAGGCATTTACATCTTTCAAATCCTGCCCAATCACCTAGACTTTGTGGAGGGTGCAGAGGCTTGGCTCTTCCCTCATGCTGCTCCCACTCAATCCTATTACAGCATTACAGCATACATGTGCATGGCCCACAGCGCTGATCCCTGAACAGGCTCAGGCTTCCATTTTGTGTAACGCTTTTTCATTTAATCCCTCACCCGGCCAGCTGAGCTCCATGGCCGTTGGCACAGCCCTTGTTCCGCTGCCCAGTATGTGCTCCAATTCCCCACCAAACAAGGTACAGACTGGGCCTGCTCTGGCTGATGAGAGACAGAATGGAGATACAGGGCCGGGGGAAGTTATTCAACTTCTTTGAGAGACTGTCTTATCCAATCAATCACACCCACAGCTGGACAAAAATTGATGGACACCTGCAGTTTACTTTATTTTGTATTTCTGGACATTCTGGTTTAGTGGTTTTAAAAATTAATGGATTGTTGCTCAGCTTCTGGACTCTTTCAATATATTACATTTGTTTAAGAATCAATTAATTCAGTGGTTTGCATTCCTGGTCCTGGGGTACCGTTGTCCTGCATACTGCAGTTCAGCTTGTTAATTCCTTCATTAGCTGGATCGGGTGTGTTGGGAGTAGAGGAATCTCTAAAAATGAGCAGGACAGTGGTACTCCAGGACCGAGATTAAGAACTGCTGAATTAAAATAAAAGCGATTACTGCAATCAATGAAAATTAAATATTGCTGCTATCTGATCAAAATTTTGTTAAGTTGTTTAAAGCGTCTAATTTAAAAGCATTAGCTGCTCAAATCTAATTGATACGTAGATATTTTATTCCAAGCTGATTTTGGACATCATTAGATATTTATCATTAACTTGCATTACAAGTTATAATGTTTTTCATTCTTTAATTCTGAGATATGAGCAGTGACAATATATAATAATAATAATATAATGATCAATACATTTGAAAACCTACACTTATGTGCAAAAGACTGTGCAGAGTTTATAAAAGCTCTACAAAAAAAACATTGTCAGTAGAATTGGATACCCTTGACACCATGCCCAATACCATGAGTTTGCTAGAGGGGTATAAAACACTGGACAGTAGAACAGTGGAATTGTATTCTCTTGAGTGATGGAACTCCATGCAATACTTGTGTGATGATTTGTAGTGGCATTTGTGATCCAGAACTAATCATCTAACATCAGCACTTGACCTCAATAAAGGTCTAGTGGCTAACCGCAATAACAACAATGTTCTAACATCCAGTATAAAGTCTTCCCAGAAGAGTAAAGAACTGAAACTGCAGCAAAAAGGGGAAAAACACTATTCATGCTGTGATGTTGGAATAAATAGAAGAATATATATTTTTGGGGATATAGAACCAAAATCAAAAGTATGCCAGTGGCCTCTTTGCCCTTCTGTTGCACAAACTGTCCTAGAATGTCAGTGGAAGGTTGTAGTTGTTTAGTCGTTGATGGCTTGAGAAAACTGCTGAAGCTTTTTGTCTAGCTCCAAAGACTCTGCCCATGAAGCAGAGCCCATTTCCAAAGCAATTTACCAGCCCACTAACCTGCTTCAGAGTCAGTGGGCAGAGGGTACTCATGTATGTGCATGTATATTTAAATGTTTTGCTTGTTTATGTATTTATTCACTGCCTTTGTGGCCAAGCCTGTTCATGCAGAGCTCAGTCATTTTAGTACTTTATGGATTTCTAAGCGGGCAAGTGCTCTGTCAACCAGCAAGCTATGAAATGTAAAGTGGTTGGCATTGCAAAAAGAGACTAGCATGCTTGCACATGCGCACACGGACACACTCAAGGTGCTCTGCTGTCTGGGAGAATGGATGGGAAGTGTTGAATCACCACCGGGAAGTAGAAAGGGGTGTGTTTGTTGGAACAGGAGTGCACATCTGCATGCTCCTGATTGGTTTCCCATGTGAGAGCAAGAGAAAAGTTTTGTGGCCAACATAAAGTGAAGATTTATTCTCAATTTTTCCTGCTTGTCATCATCTAGGGCATTGCCATTTTTTCACTTCACAGGGTGTACCACATTTCATTAGCAAGTTTTAATTATTTTCTACATTAAAACTGGTGAGGGTACAAATTTTAATTGAAATCCCATCTTTCCACTACATGAAGCAGGAGGTCGGATGGCCAGCTGGTGGTTGGACCGGGTTAGGCTTTCTTGGCAAGAATGCTACCACTGAAATATTGAAATAGTGTAAAACAGAAGGCATGGTGAGACTCATGCCAGGACCTGCTTGGTCCATGGCTACAGTGTTTGTAGTATCAGTTTCAGGAGCATAACTCAAGAGCAATGGGCTGTTGGTCTGAGTTCTCATTTGATGCATAACAAGTGATCCAAAACATCACCCACCTTACTGAACTGTCTCAGAAGTACACCAGCATGGGCTGCTCCTTGGAGTCTGTTTTTAGACAAGAAGAAAATATTCCTCCCTCAAATAACAAATGTGTTTCCTTTAAGAGTTCAGCTGTGCTAAGCTTTTACTTTTGAAGGTTTGGTCTGTCTCACGACACAAAGTATTATAAATAGAAAGAGCATAAGATGTAAAACTTTATGTTGAATTCTAGTCATTCTTACAATTGCTTTGAAAATAGTCATATTAGAATATTATGACTACCACAGTCGAAGTAGACTCTCTCACATATTTGGGATGCAGAGTAACAAAAGCTGCAGAATGTGCCAGTGAAGTGAAGACAAGAATGGCCATGGGCATGTTGGTGGCACCAACACCAAACTAAGACTGATGAAAGCCTTGGTCTGGCCAGTAGCTACATATGGATGTGAAGCCTGGACATTAAAGAAAGAGGAAGAAAGACGTATTCAGGCTTTTGAGAACAAGTGCATCAGGAAGTTGCTGAAGATCTCATGGATGAAGATGATGACCACTGAGCAAGTCTATGAGATGCTAGAACTCAAAAGGAGTTACTGATGCACGTTAAATCCCACAAGTTACGTTACTTTGGTCATGTGATGAGGCAGCACATGAGAGCATTGAAGGAAGTGTTATGACTGGACTTGTGGAGGGAGTCTGAAGACGTGGAAGACCAAGAATAACCTGGATGGATAACATCAAGACGTGGACTGGATTATCAGGTGCTAACCTGCTACAAGCAACCAGAGACAGATGGCATTGGAGAGAAGTGACTCGACTGTGCAGCCTACCATCGCGAAGCCATGACATGACATGACGTACGAGTGAAAATAGTCAACCTTGGCTCAGTGTTTGCTAAATGGTGATCAATAACCCTTTCCTTGATGCTCTTGTGTTCATTATAGATGTTAATTGGTCCATTTTGATGCATCAATAGCTCTGCCCCACTCATTGGAGTTGTCATTCCTCATTGACATCAATGGCCTGTGGGGCACCATTGTTATGCCATTGGGAGGCACTTAATGAAACAGAAATCTATTCTTGGTACACCTTCACTATAGCAGCTCTAGAACATCCCACTAAGTTAGTGGTTTCCAAGGTGCTGTAACCCTTTGCCCAGAACCTTATCATTATGCCCTTATAGACGTCAGTCAAATCACATCCTTTTCCCATGATAAAAAAGTACTTTATACAATCTATGTGACCCTACAATATACTTTTAAAGCCATTTTGAAACTTCTAAGAACGTTAACTGGCTTTCAATCTATGTGTTTAGCTTTTAATAGTACTTTCCGTATCATTTCAAAATGATCAGCAAATGTAGGCAAAATGCCAAAGCTATATTCTGTATAACAGGTAAGCTACATCATATGTGGCAGCTCTGTTAGTGAAGGCTGATCTGCAATCAGTGCATACACAAATGTTGACAGAACGAGGTCCTGGAGGGCTTGACGTTATTGAATTATTGTTGTGAGTTTTCTTCAGATGAAGTGAACTGAAGTAGAGGTATTGTGTTGGACAGCCTGAGGCGGTACGGAAGGTCTGACAGAGCTCATCTACTGGTCGATTCTGTTGGCTAAGGTCAGTGCACCCTGGGATATGGTCTGTTGTGAGGCTGTCTAGGTTTGTCTGGACAGCCTATAAGGTGAGAGGGTACAAAGAGAGGCTTGTAAATAACAGTCTGGTGTGTCCTCACAGTTCTGTCTATGACGCTGTCCTTTTTAGTGTGTTGTGCTGAGAGACTGAGCCTCAGAGGCCTGCTGCCCATGTACTCCAGAGCTGTCCCAACACAGTGGTGCTAATCCTGTTTCAGCACCAGAGACAGTGGTGGTGGATTGGAGTGAGAGGATTCTGGGAAGTGACTCAACATCACATCGGTCATTACAGGAATCATTCTCACATTCTCCTGTCGTAAGACTTACAAGAATAAAATTCGAGAGGCAGGGTTTTGAGGATTTGAGATGAGCCCTGTTGGAAGCTAGAGTCGAAAAGGGAGAACATAAGTTATGACAGGCAAGTGTAGAGGAAGCTCCTTGCCCTCAAGTGTCTTTCATTTTTCTTTAAAACAAACATGCATAATGCTTTGCAAGTATTCTACCTAAAATGGTGGAAGAGTGATATGATCATTGTGAATGCCAAACAACACTAGTTTTATTACAAAAGTGAGTGTCCAACTCAACAATGTACTGCTAGCAGGCTAGTGTTGTCTGAAGTGTATGTGTTTATGTTATATAACAATTATCATACCAACTGCAGACAGTGCAACAGTAAACTCATTTGAAAAGCTGCCTAAACTAAAATGCAGTGAAATGTTTTTGAATATGACTAAAAATGCAGTAAGCCAATAAAGGGTCTACGTGAGAACAATTTTACCACAGTGTAGGGATATTTTTACTACAACATGCAGCCTCAAGTGGTTCATTGCTTTAATAAAAACAGTGGCACGCCAACATTGAAGAGAGAATTCAGTATAATGCTTGAAGTTCATTATCCGTAATCTCTGGTTCCTTGAACCACACGAGGGGCATTAATACACAATTCAGTTAATGCTGACCTGTAAATCAAATTAGATTTTACAGTATGAACCATATGTCATAATCCAGCAAATTGTGATACTTAGGCTGGAAAGTTAACCATGGGAGAGGTTTAGTGCCTTTTTTGTCTGAGCCATTGGCCCTCTAAATGTCCACTGGCTAGGCTGTAGATCTGATGAGACACACTAATGAAGATAATAGCTCCAAATGCCCATTCAAGCTCACATCACTCTGTAGAACAGCTGCAGGGCTGACTTGAATGTAGCGATTGCTCAGCAAATGCCAGTGTCAGCTCACTGACATTGAAAACACGTGGTGCAGGTGAAAGATTAGTTTAAGTAATGTAGCATTTGAAAGTGCTCCTCTGCATTAGGCAATGATATATTGAATATTTCCCCAGGATATTTTAGAATGGCCACAAGTCTTCACTAATGCCTGATGTTCTTCGCTATTAGACTATAACATAGTTACAGAGGCAGATCACATTCTTATTTCTTATTTAGTGTGTATTATAGTGTGCATATAGTACTAGTACAATTCATCCCATAGACTGTATATTATTATTTTACTGTGTATTACTTTCTGTTCAAGAAAGATATAATATAGAAGATTACATTTTACAAAGTGACTAGAATAAGGATTTAAGATCCACAAATCTATTCTGTAATTAGATTTCATATAAACAATATGGTGATGTATATGGGCGGCACGGTGGCTTAGTGGTTAGCACGTTCGCCTCTCAGCGCTGAGGTCTTGGGTTCAAGTCCACATCTGAGCGGAGTTTCCATGTTCTCCCCGTGTCTGCGTGGGTTTCCTCCGGGGACTCCGGTTTCTTCCCACAGTAGAAAAACATGGAGGTCAGGTGGATTGGGTACTCTATGTGTACACCCAGTGATGGATTGGCGCCCTGCCCTGGGCTTGATTGAATAATGTAATGCCCTGCCCTGCGCCCAGTGAGGGGACTAACCGCGACCCTGATAAGGATTAAGCGGGTGGGATAATAAATGAATGAATGGTGATGTATATGGTGATATACATTATAACTGTAACATATTTGGAAAATATTTTGATATTTTATCACTACTATCCAGCACTACAGTTTTATATAAATATTGCAGATTGCAAATCATGCATTGAAAGGAAAGGTAGCTTATGTCTTGTTGGCTACATTTTACACAAAGCGCTCCTTAAGCCAGATGTTGTTACTACTTCCAGTGGAGATAGTTAAACGTCATTCCAGCTGCTGTAAAATAAAGTAATTGCCCACATTAAAGCTGCTTTAAAAAGAGATCTAGTTTGAAGGTTGGTGGAGTATAATAGCTTTGATCAAGGTACCACACGGCTGATACACTGCAAAGCTAATAGTTTATTTATTTGTAATTTTTGAGAAAAGTCATTGTTCTGTTCTGTAGTAAGAGCTTGATATTACAGATCATGAGTTAGAACCTTGGGCTGCATTTCCTGCCTGACTTTGTGGTAGCTTTGATTTAACATGACACTTCAGCACTCATACTCCAAGTAATTCCTAGACGACATGAGTGCAGCGATGGGATGATCTAAATTACATTCTTCCGACTGGGAAACCCAGTGAAGGACCATAAGACTGGACTTCGACTGTCACAACACGGATTCTTTAATTAGGCCCTTGTAGACACTTGTAGAATGTGCCACACTCGAGTGCTCTTTGGAAGCTTGGATTTCCCACTTGCCGGAAAACTCCTGACAAAAGCAAAGTGTTCGTTTGCTGTCAAGAATGTGCCCCAGATTTTTTTTCACATCAAATTCTGTTTCTCCTCACATGCACAACTGCAGAGTGCTGTAGATATAAATGCTGTGACATAAATACACCTTTTAACTAGCCACTGTGTTCATTAGGATTTTCTATTTACATCCCCAAATCTTACACTTTATACAGCCGCCACATGAATTAAAATCAAAATCTTGATAGTGTTTGTAAAAGAGCCCATCAGATTAGCATGAAATGTTTTTGACATATTTTAATACACTTCTGAACACAAAAATGTTTGTGCTTTTAGATGCACAGCACCGAAGGGACATTATGTAGGTTCATCTTGTAACTCAAACAAACTCTATTTGAACTAATCCAAAACAGTGAATGAGGGCAACCAAAATCAACACTCCAATATTTTTTGTGAATATTCTAAGCGAATATATGGCACATGGTTTATTTGAAGCAAAATATTTAATAAAATTAACTTGAGTAGAAAGAAGAGGGATTCAGCGTTCATATGACACACATTTACATGCATCTTAGTCAATAAGAACGTTATGAATCTCTGAATATAAGGACAATTTTTGGAGTTTATGGAAGTTTTTAAAATGTTAGACAGTTTTAAGTACATCATGCATGATAACACAAGAATGAACAAAGTTATTCAAGTGACATTTGATGACCCATTTATTTCAGTATGGAAGACCAGAATGTTTAGGTCATGTGGTCTACTGTACTGTACATATAGGCTTTTCATTTATCCATCGTGTTAGTCCTGGTGGGTGAAAGCAAGAAATTTCACATCTTAATGCTTGTTGACTGGATGAACATATTATGATGCCTTTTTACATGACCTAAACAAAAAAGTGCTCAATTATTTAAGTCATAATGCTGCCCGAATTGGTAAAACTGGCACTGTACTTCACATATGTTAAGTTTGCTTTTAAACAACGACTGTGTTTGAGTAAATTAAGCATGATTTCATGTTTCTGGATAATAATTTCCCCTAATTTCTTTTACATTTTTGAGTGAGATATACTCAAATACAAGCAAACTAGATTCAAACAGTGTAGTAAATTATCCTATTATCATTTCCAGTGTAGCAAAGAGTCATTAGAGACACAAAGTGGATCCTTTTTCTGCAGTGAGCTGCCTTTTTCTTCTGATTTTAATCAAAGTCTTTTGGGGTAAAGACAGCACTGGAAGTAATTGTCTCTTTCACACTCTGTTTATATGTAGTCCATGTTTTCTTAGTAATTCACTGACAATAGCTCACTGTCATCATATGGAGCAAATTCAGTGACTGCAGTCAGTCCCTGGTGGTCAGCGTAATTGCACGTCGGCCGAAGTCTAATGAAATCCAGAACCGTGTAATCTTTGCTTGATGCAGGATCCAGCAAAGATAATGGAGAAACTCATTTTTAGCGTGGTCAAGTACTACATTTAAATAGCCATTTTCTCTCTGTAATTTCAGAGACATTAAAGTGGTTGACTGCTTCATTACTTGAGTGGAATCTGATCACTCCACTAGGATCTATCTTGTTGGCTCTTCTGGGCAATGTTCCACATAATGGAATGGGCCTCTGCAAGGGACATTTTTCTTTCACGGTCACACACACTCTCTCTTGCCATCATATTCTTCCTCTAACTCAGTAGACTGCAATCATGGCATTTAAATATGATGTTGGCAAATGTTCCCATTTCAGTAATTCAGTGTAAGTGGATAAACTGTAGATTGATTCTACCTGTACTATGCAGGAAGAATAAAGTCTCTAGATGCAGCTGACTGGAGGAGTTGGGTTATATATGTCAGACTGCTCTAGGGGTTTTAGACTGAGGCTAGCTGAGCACTGTCTAAAGAACTTGGTCTGTGGGCGATTACACTTCAGATGAATCTTTGGAGAGCACAGAACTCCAGTTGCCCTTACTTAAAAGAAAGACGTTTGCACTTTTTTGTTCTGGATATTTCTGGATGGATCATATTGAGGCTGTATAGTGTTATTCTGGTGCTGGAAGGTATAACTTGATTGATTTCTGCTACAGAAAAAAAGAACGTAGCATCAGAAAATCTAAAAAATAACTCTCAAAACAGCCTACTGCAATTGTAATAATTTCAGTGTATTGAGAATGGTTTGGCTTAGATATGCAAACAATCTGGGTTATAGTTCAGTAGTATCAAGACTTAACAGGCCTAAAAAAGTCAAAGCCAATAATCAAAAACAAAGAATCAAATTTTATGTTGAACTGGATAATACTGGTCCACCCATAAGGTAACATGGTTAAAATTGTCCTACATTACTTTGACCAGAATAATTAATTTGTTTTTAGTATTAAACAAAGTGTAGTAGCACATGCATAGACCTAAACAGTATTAACACCATTATTTCAAATATATTACTCTCAGTATTTTATACATTTATAACCAACATTAGTCAAACATATAGGCACCCTTGTTTTAGGTTCAAATGTAAAAGCAGCACTTGCACAGCTATTATACTGCGTTAGACATTAGTCAAAAGTGTTGACACCCCATATAGATTCTACTCAGTAAAACCAAATTCACCACATTTGATTCATTGACCATTTATAGAAGCAACCACCAAACAAGACCCAGTTAGTGAATACAGTCAACATTTATTAACAGATATTCATTTCATTAGCATTTGCAACTTGTTTTTATGTTTCAGCCTTTCAAAAGATGTTTAACATTTTTTAAAACTTTTTACAATTCCAAGATTTTTCAGTCATCAGCTTCTATCACAATCCACAAATTTGTTACATTTAAACTGTATTTAACAGCATTTGTAGCATCTGTCAACAGTAAATCAACCAAACGGCTTATTAAATGATTGTAGTGGCTTTGACAAGCCAAATTAAAGTTAATTGGCAGACGTTCCTGTTCTAGTTTATTAGATTTTGTAAATACATTGATGCGTCAAATCAAACAAAAACCCTCACCCAAAAGATTGATGCACCAGTAGAACCCCTCTGGACTGTTTCCCAAAAGCATTGTTGCAGCCACTGTTGTTGAACATCAAGAGTATTTAAAATGTTGATCTATGGTAGTTGTTCAACTACCCTTTTGAGAAATGATTTGTTATAAAGCTTCTTTGCATACTGCAACCTTTTTATCAGAATTACAAAACCCAGTATCAAGATAACCAAGATTTACAAACCACATATTGCGCATCCTTAATTTTTATTAATTATCGTTTGTAGCACTTGGTACTTAAGTAACTGTCACCCATCCCAAAACAGTGTTTGCTTAATTGAGTCTCTCGTTCTCTCTTTTTTCCCTCTCTCTCTCTCTCTGCAGGCCCTGTAGGGGAAACCGTTCCAATTACTATAGCAGACTCATTCCTTCCAGCACTGTAGCGATACACTCCAGAACGCAGCTGTTCTCATCGCTGTCCATTAGCATGCTCAGGAGGTCTCAGGCCTGATAAAAATGCTGATTTATAGACAGAGGTCGACATTAATCCCTGATTGCTCTGTAAATTGAGCCTTGTAAAATGAGTTATACCCTCTGTTCTGTGCCGGTGATAAAATTTGTCCCTCTATTGCTCCATTCCCAAATGCTTAATGTGTGTCTTACCACCCAAGCATGGCTTCTTCATATTTCCTCAAGTGAAAATGGCAGCAATGTGAGAAGCAGAATGATATACTTTCCATTTTCTGCACAAGAAGGCAAGTGCTTATATATGAATCATTTATGTATGTATCATATCTTGAGGTGGGGAATCTGATTAATGGGACCCTGGAATGTAAAACTGCTTAGACTTTGGCACCGTTGAATTAGGAGAGTTTGATACATGGAACTGACATGTCATGGACTTTAAACACTTGTCTTTTCCTTCAAACATATATCCCACATGAACAAAACAGAGAAGTTGGATTGTTCAACAATCTCAACAGTCTTGACTTACAAACATACACCAGAAAAACATTCACCATTATAGTTTTAATTTCCATACAAGGTCAGGTAAGTGACCTGTGCACACCCCTAATTTAATTAACAATACCTGTTCACTTACCTCCTCTCTCTCACACATCTCCTGCACATCTGTTCAGTCCTTGCCGTCTGTTTTTCCTCAGCCCTCTTCTTGTTTTGGGATAAGCAATTTCCTGTTTTCATCTCCTCCTTGCATCTACAAATGCAAACAAAAAATAATCCCCCAGATGACCATTTCCTATTGGTACTGCATTAAAAAAAAGAAAAACAAATGAGTACAAACATGTCTGTAGCATGCGTGCTGTAAATCAGAAAAGAGCTGCTGGGATTAATGGTATATGTGTATGCAGCATAGTCCATTCAGTACAAAAGGTACATTTCCTACCCTTTTTCTGGTACCCACTCTGTTTTAGCTTCAGATGGCACCTCACTGTAAAGCAGCCAATCAGACGATAGCTCATTAGATCTCGTTATAAAACTGTAAAACTGTGAATTTCAGGAAAAAGCAAAATTCCAAGCTTTAATTATAGCAACCATATGGCCAGGTAATTATATAATAGGTTTAATTTGACCTTATATTACACTACAGATACAGGACACTCAATTGAAAAATGCTACAGTATACCTTTAAGATGAAGAGAAGTGTTTGAAATAAGCAGGGCTGTCCCTCATCCAACTTTTACACTATATAAACCAACAAGTCTGCAGTACAAAGTCGGCATGTGCTCTGGTTTCAAACCAAGTGCCCTGCCATACATTATTATGTCTTTGTACTTTCTGGCTGCATATTTTAGTGTCATTTGATTTTAAAAGGCTAAAGAAAAGCAGAGTAAGTGTGATGGTCCTGTTGCAATCTGTTGCTTTTTATCTTCTCTCTTGCCTAGCTTTAGCTCTTCATATAGAGCTGGAGTCAATTTCTGACAGCTCTAAGTAGATTACTCACAGGCTTGTTTTAATGAGCGAAGAGAGCACAAGCGCAGTCTGAGAGAGGAGGATAATCAGCCTTTACCGCACACACACTCACACACACACTCTGGAAATCAGTCAACATACTCGGGAATGAAAGCACCACCTGTTGCATGCACTTGGCTTGCACATTGACAAACAAACACACTGCTATTCAAAGCTTTTTAAAAAACATAGTTATAGCCTACTGGGTGTTATAACTGGGGATGCACAGTCATATCAGAATCATATCGCTATTAGCAGATAACTGTTTTAACTGTCTGAGAGTGGTTAATTGTACATTGATGAACCAAAACATTAAGATTTATGTAATACATTAATGCTATGGGGTACCCTGTAGGCAGCCATGGCATGTTAGAAAAGTGGGCTTGGGACTGAAAGGTTGCCAGTTCTAGCACTGAATTGGTAAGAAAAACTGACAACTTGAGCAAGGCACCTAACCCTCCTACTCCTACCAACCCACCTAACTGTCTCCAGGCTGCTGCAGCAGGTAGTGTGTGTGCTATGCTCACTAATGTGTGTATCCACTTGAGCTCGGTTAACCCTGTGGAGTCTGAGGGTATTTCAGACACTCTGATGTAGTGTGACATGCCTTTACTTTTTCACAAATCACACCCATCTAAAATAATTTTTTCCAAAGTGTTACACAGGCTTTTGTTCAGCACAAACTCAGCAGCAACCGTGTCAAAACAGTAAGAGTTTCATAAATCTATATTTTGATGAAATCTGCTCTAAACTTGGACTTAAAACCTATTTTCAGTTGTGAAAAAACACTCTAAACAGTTGTAGCCAAGATGTTTGACCCCTGAATCAAATAAACAGTTGCTGGCTACTCACTGGTCATTACAGTTTTTCAAAATTGTATGCGGTTTTATTTCTAAAGCTTAACATATGTGAGGTTTTCTCTCAGCTACTAACCTTACATTGAATATTTATGAAATAGGTGTGAAACACTCTGGAGAGGTTTGTTGTTCAGGTTAACCTCAGGTGAGTGGTCTTCGTTTGTCAACATTTCACAGATTCCTGGCTGCTGGAACCCACCAATAGAATGTCTGGAAATTACCATATCATTATCATATTAATGACAGCTTGCATCATTAAAAAAACAGTTGAGCTGTTTGACTCGTTCTCACAAATGTGTGTCTGCTTATTTAAGCTCATCTCACAAATATTTAAAAATATTTTTCAATTCAAGCTATATATATTTGAAAATTAGACCCTTTAAGGTTTCCTGTGTGTATTTAGTGTTTTTTTCTAAGATAAAATCTCACAGAGTTATATAAGTGTTAATGTGGAAATTCAGTTTTTTTCTTGCTGGTGGAGCGCCGACTCAAGAGGGTTAAATGCAGAGAGGAATTTTCTTAAGGGGGTCGATAAAAGTACACTTTCTTCGTAATATGCTTAATATGCTGCTGTTTGGCCATATGCTGTCAGCTCTGACCTGCTGATGGATTCTACAAAACCTCTGGTTCCCATTAGCAGCAAATACTTAAAAGTCCAATAAGTTACAAGGTGGAGCTGCCACAGCTCAGACTACTTGTTCCAGCATTTCCCATACATCTGTGGAATTGTGAGGTCGTTGTCCGTAGGTATTGGCCACTACGGTCTAGAAATACTCCGTAAACCTTGCCATTACAAACCAATCATCTGGCCTTATTGATCTGATGCTTGTTAAAGTCACTCAAGTCTTCCCTCCTGCCAGTTTCTCCCACATTCAACACTTCAACAATGAGAACTAGCTGTTCTTTTGCCATCTAATATATCCCAGACCATTACATGTGCCCTTATTACAAGAAAATCAACAAATGTGTTCTTACTGTTTTGGCTCATTGATGTGGTTTCCTTGAAAATGCTGTTTTGTTTTGTTTTGTTTTTTTGTTTTTAACAAAAAAGCCTTTTAAAAGACTTTTGTTCTACAGGCTTTAGTAAATGGTTTTATGTATTAGTATGGTACCATATAAAAGATGTGACATTGTTTGCAAGATCAGTGGAGCATTTTTTGGTATTTTGTAAAGTGAGCAATTTCGCAACAAGTATTTCCACGGTAACACTTTTCTAGAGGTTTAGTAAATAAGGACATCTTGAAATGCAACAATATCACATTGGAAAAGTATTATAGCAATTATTTATTTATTTACATTTTACTGCACTGCTTGTAGCTAAACATGATTATACACTTTTGTGCAATAAACATTAAAATGCTAATTTTTATAAATAGAAATATCTGCAATGTCCTTAGAGAAGCATTGTTACATCATTTCTTACAATATCAGTTGTCATCTTTGTCTTATGGGTTCCATTAGTTATTAGATGGATGAAAAAGATATAATTCTATGTTTACATCACACCTCTTACACAGTAAATTTGCCAGTGTTAAATCAACACTATTAGAGTTAAATTAACACTGAGAGTGTTAGATTTTGACACCCTCAGTGTTAATTTAACTCTAATAGTGTTGATTTAACACTGGCAGATTTACTGTGTACATACTGTATCTTACAGTGGTAGCACACTTTACACAATCTTCACATTCTACTCTGTGATGTTGCCCTTTTTGCAGATAGGTCTATATACATGCATACTAATCTAGATAAGCTGTTTACGTTATTGAGTAATAAAATAGGAGGAATAAACATGTTCTAAAACCTATTAAGTCTTGTCATAGGGAATATAAACTGGCTATTAGAGCATTGGTTGCCAAACCTGGGCCTGGAGCACATACTGCACTTATTCCAACACACTTGATCAAACTATTTATTTATTTATTTATTTATTTATTACGTTACACTTATATAGAGCCTTTCTAGATACCCATTGATGCTTTACAATCAAACACACACACCGGCGAGAAACGGCAGCCAGTCGTGCACAGCGTACTCTCAACCAGAAGTGACTGTCCACCAGGAGGACTGCATCGAGCACTAGGGGGATCACCCAGGACAGAGTGCCAACCATATCTGGGCATACATACATACATACATTCAACTGCACCAGGGTAATTTTAGAGTAGCCAAGGTGGGGCATAATAATGTATTCACTATATCAGAGGACATCCAAAAAGTATCCAAAAAACATTCATTGCCCAACCTTAGCTAATCCATAATCCAACTATTTTTACTGATTTGCTTTATCAAAGGTTAATGCAGACCACCTTATTCTAAGAAATGTCTATTCATTATCATGGTTGAACATGAACAAGACGTTTGTCATTATTTAAGACTAATTAAAAAGTTCATTAAAGTGAAATTAGGATCATATACAGTAAGTAGCCTATGCAATTAAATTCAGAGCAAATGATTAAAAGTTACAATTTCAATTAATCAGACCGAAACGCTAAAGAACTGTGAAGTGTGAAGTTCTCTCAGTGCTCTAGAAAAAGTCAGGGTCCATAGAACATCAACTGGATGCACTTCCATGTATCTTCTGAGGCTTTCTTATGGTAGGCAATATGCCGTGTGTGTGTGTGTGTGTGTGTGTGTGTGTGCGTGCGCGCACTTATGCAATACAGTCACATCAGCTGGCAGAATGAAAGAGACATATCAGCAGTAAGCGGCTTTTAAATAGTCAGAGTCATGAATCAGTGATGGTTTTGCAGAATGTGGTTATCAAGGCCTAATAACTCACCTTTCTGAAGCAGATCTGCTAGTCAAAAGGAGTTTGCATCTCATAACTTCTCTTTATCATTTATATTTTATGCTGCTGCAGTGCTGCCCTGTTTTTATTTTTCTGAAATCAAAATATGAATATGTAAATGAATAGAAAATAGAAAGTTTTCCATTAGCTCTAGATAGATATATTGAGGCAGTCAATAATTGACTTGATATATTGTTCAATTATCTGCATTGGCCCTTGATGTCAACACAGGAAGTTAATTTTATATAGTGCCTTTCTCAAACTCAAGGATACCCTTGGATATAGCTAACGTAATTCTTTTGTTTAACATTGACAAAAAGGAACAAGGTGCTGCTGTAAGTGTGAAACTACTCTACCTTTCACTGCTTGTGTTCTACCAATTGATTTAAAAAATGTTTTAGTGTTAAATGTGTACGTAGTACAGTGCCGTTACATTTCTGCTGTTATTGTTACTTTAATTATTTTGTGCAAAGCTGAAAATCCAAATAAATTTCTGCTTATTTCCTCTGAACATAACCGATATTTATAAATTTCTTGTCTTATATTCAGCCCTGACATAGCATCCCTTTATGAGATACAACAAAGAACTGGTTAATTGTAATTTTTTTTACAAAAGCTAGATTTTATGTAATTAAACTTGGTTATTAAAATTGTGTACTGTTTGTAAAAAAAGCCTTAAAAAGTACAGAAGAGGTTGCTGTGATGTCAAGCTGTAGAGTACGTGTACAATGTTCATTGAACAAAAACATGTAAGATGTTAGACATTAGAAAGTTTATGAATACATTAAAACTACTGTATAAAAGACCATCTGGTGCAATAGAAATGAACTACATTTTGACATCTTAACATAGCTTATTTAAGCTGGTTTAGTACAGAGGAGGAGTACGTAATTTACACATGACTACCAAGAATGTCGTAACATTTTAGAAGCAAAGTTTTGTATTTATACATAGGAAAATGGCAAAATATGACTCCTTTGCTCTGTAAGGCTTCAACTGCAGAATTGCATCCACCAGAATTTGCTGTGGTGAATGGCAAAACATAAATGATCATGACTTGGATTAGTCACTTTACAAAGAAAATGTTTCATCCAATTTCATCATCATAAAAATCCAGCTTGAAAAGGTTCCTCTCCATTTGACTGTTTAGCCTTATGTTCAGTCAACAGCCATTGTATTGTGACTTCACCTGCATGTATAAAAATAGAATAAAGTTATTAACACCATTGAGCTGTCTCCACTGAGAGACTTTGGCATTGGTCCCTTTCACTCATTTAATCTCCCTCTAGAGAATTTATACCACATGCCTTTCCAAATTAACCACATTGAAACAGGTCAGTGCTTAGAATCACAACTTTTATATATGCTATTATTTTTATTGACACTAAATCAAAAATGAACAAGGCTTTCTTTAATGGTGGTACAGGCATCGCAATATACTGTATTGGCAATAATCAAGATATTTAATAGATATCACATCTAACACATCTGAAAATATTGTCTTTTAAGTCTTTTGTTTTAAAGTCACTGCTTCTTCTTGTGTCTTCATAAGAGATGCTTTAGCCCATCAGAGTTGTGTGGCTCGTCCTAGAAGTGTGAGTTTCTCTGAGAGAAATGAAAGGGATCCAGCTCAGCTGAATGGAGTATGTGTAATGATGGAGATGTCATGGACGCATAACGTCAGGGCTTCATAAGTGCTGTCATTTGAGTGAGAAGACTCTGCCTTACTATAAGCCAAAGCCAGGTCCAGGGGCGGTACTACGGCCGGGCTACGAGGCTATAGCCTTGGTTTTTTTCTTAATAGCTTCGGGTCTTATATCCAACCCAGAACCAATCAACCAATAACCCTTCCGCCCCTCTCAACAAAAATCATCACAGATTTTTGGAACTGCACTACACTAAACTTCGGGCTAAACTTGAAAGTAGCTTTTTGGATGAGTGGACTGAGCTCATAGCTCTTAGTTCGATGTTTTGTGAGATATTTTGGGAACTGTGAGAACACTGGACCCAGGCCACAACTGAGCTCATATGTTTCATCATATACAGTATGTAGAAAGTAATCCAAACATACTCATTTTTTCTTCCTACAGGATAATGGGCGTTATGATTGTTCTTTGCTTTTATACGGTTATGATTACAGAGACTTCCCGCTCAATTTAAGTCTAATTAGTTTACCAAAATAGAGACCAAATACACAACAAAAATTTAAGAATGAATGTG
>BRDA01050770.1:20679-66465 GCA_036984385.1 Crenuchus spilurus
TCGATATATTAGAGTTATAGATAACTTTGACATTTGTTTTATCAAGATGATTATCACTAGTATTACGACTATATCAGCATTATGATCACTATTAGTAGAACTATTTTGTTTACAGTTTCAATAGATATTGAGATTATATAGCTACGAGGAATGCTTTTGGCCATAATAATCACATTCTGATATGAATGTACTGAAAACAATAAAATTTGAATGATATGCAACTGTTAATGTGTTGCTTGTTCACAGATTTTATTTGTGACTCAAGCCTAATTTAAAGCTAGATCACATTTTTACAATTAAGTAAATGCAGCAACACTAATCTACTCATTTTTAGAGAAGAGTCAATTAAACAACAGAAAAAGGAAAAACTTCATTAGGTTTGTTTTGGATTTTTTAAACAGTTTGAAGCACTGCAAACAAAGGCATACATCAGTGTTGAAGTAATGCAGCATGTAAACTCGCTTATACCCTAAAAATGTACTTACACTGATCATAACAAACAAATATACAAATATAACACACTATGGTATCTGCAGTGATTCTCAATATCAAGTGTTTAATCCCTGCATCAGTATTGTATTGTATCCACCAGAAAACATCCCTAACCTGTTCTTCATTGTTAGCAGCACACAATATTACTGACATCCTTGTGAACAATCTATAGTCATTATTTGATTAAAGGCGTAATTGGAGTGAAAAGTGTGATGGCCCATGCAGAGGATTATCTGAGCTTTTGTGGCAGGAGCCAAAACTGGACCACGTCCAGTCAATCATCTGTAGCCGAGCATGAGGCTAGTGCAGAGAGCTGGAGCTGAGCCAACTGTTTCTCCCTCATTACCAAGGAGCGCCATCAATATCAGGCCTGGCAGATAGTACTTTTTTCCACAACCTCTAATTCACTCTTGCTCTCAGCTGGAGAACCAGCCTAGACTGTTCATTCAGCAGGGTAGTGGACCAGGGGCCACATTCCTAAAAGTGTCCTAAAAAAATAAAATCTTCTTCAGTGATTTTTTTTAGTTCAGATTGAAAAAGAAAGTTAAGGTTATAAAATTGTTTATAAATCTCAGAAAGTATCTTATAGAAAATCACTATATAACAACCCCAAATATAAAAAAAAAGTTATGAGTATGGAAAATACAAATACAAAACTGCTGTATTTCTTGCATTTAATTTGACTTTTATTTAATTGTAGACAGTATGAACCCAAGATATTTTATTTGTTAATATACAGGCATTCCTGGCTTGCAACACATTAAAAACGTTGGGATGGGTGCAATGTAGGGCTAGTAATGAGGCAAAAAAAATTATTTCAAACAGGTGATGTCATCAGGTGATTGTAATCATGAATTCACACAATAGTATACACTACTGAGACTTTGGGCAGTATGCCAAATTAGTGAGAAAATTATTGAAATGTTTAAAAACATTGTATCTCAAAGAAAGACTGAAAGAGATTTGTATATGTCTACCTCAGTGGATGCTATCAATTAAATGATTCAAGGAATGTGAAGGAATTTCAGTGTGTAAAGAGCAAGCATGCAAACCTATGCTGATATCGCTGGTCACTGAGACAGCACTGCATCAAGAACTGTCATTCATATAAGGTAATTTACACTTCTGAAAAATATATTGAGATTTTACAGCAACATATGCTTCCTTCAACATGACATCTTTTCCAGGAACGATCATGCATTTTCAACAAGACAATGCAAAACCACATGCTGTACACATTACATAGACATGGCTGCTGAAGAGGAGGGTACCAGACTGGCATCCCTGTGGTCCTGACAAGAAAAAGATGACAACCCCAATGGTTAAGATGTGCTTGCAGTAAAAATGAGACAAAATAATACCTGAAGCAGTTAATTGCTTGGAATCCTCTGTGCCTTGGTATCCTTGATGCATTGAATACCTTGGGTTTATACTGTCTGCAATTAAATAAATGTAAAAAAAATGTTCATTGTTGCATTCTTATTTATTTCTTATTTGGATTTGTAAGAATCTTTTAATGGTCTCACACATATAACTGTGTGATAACAGCATTGTTAAATATTTGCTGCAAGCCACACTGTGTGAGATGCTGCAAATGAAATCTTGGCAATATTCCATGTTTGACTTGTCAAATCCAGTTATGCTGCAGGTCAGATTATATGATACATTTTTCTAGCGATGCAAGAAAATGACAAGAAGCAAAAGATTTACAATGCAAGAAAATGACACCGTTCTGCTTACGTTTCCTTTTTTATGGAAAACCTCACAAATAAAAAGACTTATTATGCCCTCTGCATAATAATGGCAGTGTTTTGCCTGAAAAAGAAATGCATTCAGTGGAATCATTGCTAGAGAAAAGGCTATATGTACTGTATAAATAAAAAGGCAGCCCAAAAGTTGTAGACAACTGATGCATCACCTGGGATTGAATTTAGGATCTCCTGATCAGGAGAACAAACACTGCCACACAAAGATACATTTAACCAAATCACATTACTTGCTGTTATAATGTTAAATGAAATGAAGGCTTAATCAGTTGCATGTGAGAGCCACAGTGGTCTGTGTATTCACCTTGTTTTTGAAATAGTTCAAAGTCCAAATCTGGGAGCCCAAGATGAGGAAATTGTCATTGTGTAATGAAAAACAGTCCTAGCTGGCATTGAACTTGAATAAAAAATATCCATTAATCCATCCATCCATCCATCATCTTCCACTTAGAGTGAGGAAAATAAGTATTTGGACACCCTGCAAATTTGCAAGTTCTCCCACTTAGAAATCATGGAGGGGTCTGAAATTTTCTTCTTGGGTGCATGTCCACTGTGAGAGACATAATCTAAAAGAAAAAATCCAGAAATCACAATGTATGATTTTTTAATAATTTATTTGTGTGTTACTGCTGCAAATAAGTATTTGAACACCTGTGAAAATCAATGTTAATATTTGGTACAGAGCCTTTACAGAGGTCAAACGTTTCCTGTAGTTTTCACCAGGTTTGCACACACTGCAGCAGGGATTGTGGCCCATTCCTCCACACAGATCTTCTCCAGATCAGCCAGGTTTCTGGGCTGTCGCTGAGAAACACGGAGTTTTGAGCTCCCTCCAAAGATTTTCTATTGGGTTTAGGTCTGGAGACTGGATAGGCCACTCCAGAACCTTGATATGCTTCTTATGGAGCCACTCCTTGGTTATCCTGGCTAACAGATCTTTGAGAGCCAGAATGTTTGCTGATTGGCAGGTGTTCAAATACTTATTTACAGCAGTAACACACAAATAAATTATTTTAAAAATCATACATTGTGATTTCTGGATTTTTTTTATTTTAGATTATATCTCTCACAGTGGACATGTACCTAAGATGAAAATTTCAGACCCCTCCTTGATTTCTAAGTGGGAGAACTTGCAAATTCGCAGAGTGTTCAAATACTTATTTTCCTCACTGTATCTATATCCGGGTCTCAGGGGTAACGTCCCAAGCACAGTAGACTAGGCATCCCTCTCCTCAGCTACCTCTTCTAGTTCACATGGGAGGATTCCAAGGCGTTACCAGGCCAGCTGAGAGATATATCTCCTGCATGTCCAGGGTCTTGCCCTGGGTCTCCTCCCAGCTGATCATCCCCGGAACACCTCACCAGGAAAACATCCACCAGGAAAACATCCTATCTAGGTGCCCCAATCACCTCAACTGGCTCCTCTCGACATGGAGAGCAGTGGCTGTACTCCGAGTTTTTCTCAGATGTCCGAACTTGTCACCCTATCTCTAAGGGAGAGCCCAGAGGTCCTACAAAGGAAGCTAATTTCAGCAAATCTCATTTTTTGGGTACTACCCAAAGCTCATAACCAGGTGAGGGTTGGAACGTAGACCAACTGGTAGACAAAGAGCTTTGCTTTCTGGTTCAGCTCTTTGTTCTCCAAAACAGACTGGTACAGAGACTGTCACTGTTGATATTGAACTGATCTGCTTGTTGATCTCCCTTGTACCCTCACTTGTGAACAAGACAGAGATACTTAAACTCCTTTAACTGAGACAAGGACATCCTCACAATCCAGAGAGAGCACTTCACCTTTTTCCCACAGAACCAGACAAAGGGGGAGTGCTACACCTTTTGATTTTGTAATAAAATATATTTTACTTGCATAATTCAATTGGTTAGGAGAGCTGTCGACTAAACTAAGAAATTTGAATTGGGTGAACCTCAAGTTCAGCTTAAAAATGGACTTTTTTTACACCACACATTCTCCAAAGTGAACTTGAGGTTTTTATTGGTTGTCTCTAGCCATATGTCTTCAGGCTGTCTTTGGGAACTATTCACTGTGGGTATACCACATTGCATGTTCTACGACCACAGATTTTAATCTGTCATCCAATAACTCTGTCATGATCTAAACCTGTCTTTAGACTTTGACAATGTAAGCCTCTAAAACCCCAAGTTCTAATAATTTAAGAAATATATCCCGAACAATAACATTCCAGCTTCAAAAATATTTCTAAAGCTTTTGTGAATCTGGTTCCAGGCCTGGCAAGGCTTCAGAACATGCCTAGACATCTGCTCATATCTCCAGCTAATGGTGCTGGGGCTTAGAGCAGTAACTTCTGGCTCTTCCTGCCCTGACCATGTTGTAAGTCTGAATACAAGGCTGTGAGGTGGGGTGTGGAGTTGTCTGGGAGGAGGCCTCAGTGGACGCTTCACGGTCAATCAGTTGCGGTTTAGGTCCTTAGAGCAGATGGAGACAGAGATCCCTCTGAAGCTGAAGGTCGAGTCAGATGTCTGTAAGTTCAGGCTTGACAGGGAGCTGTCAAAGACATGCTCTTGTATTGTATTATGCCTGGTTTGATTGACCCCCTCCACTGTACATAGGATTGATTGGACAGAAGCTCACACCACCTGCACTTGGAAGAGATGTCGTGCTCAATAAAATCAGTGCCAAAACCCTGCAGAGGGAAATGGCATGAGATTAACTTTACTATAGCTGGTGAATATATCTTAAAATTTTGTTCGTAATTTCTCTCAATTCCCACACAAGAGAACATGCCCATCAAAAGTTTGGAGACATGTTTTAAAATGTGAATTTTCTAATTTTTATGTAGCACAATTAACACCTTGGAAAGTTCAGATTCAGCACAAATGACTGTGATGTTCAGATGACCCTGAAAGCCTTCATTACCTGGATCAGGTGTGTTGGGTTAAGTTTAGAGCTAAACTGCATTAGTGTATCTTTCGTGTATCTACAGGACAGACAAGACACTCCGGTCCTAGTATTTTCATACACAGATGTCTCTCGAGGGTAGTCAGGTCAGGGAAATAAATAATTAAATAAAATTAGATGAGCGACTGTTCTGTTGAAGGAAGTCAACTGTGGTGAGAAGAAAAGCATCTCAGGATGTAAAATACTTTAAAATGTGAGTCAGATAGACTACAATAGCACAAGATTGCATTGAGTTCCTCTTCTGTCAGCTTCTGCGGTAGGGTAGTGGGCACAGGAGAGAAACTGAAGAGTTGAACACTGGAACTGTTTCTGTGAGGCACACTAGTGGTAGGGTCAGAAATGGCCACAAACAGCATTAATCCATTGGCTTATTCTGCCTTGTATCAAAAGTCTAGGGTTTTGTAATGATGGGCAGAATATTTTGTTAGCATACTTTGTGCCTGTTAATACCAATCAATCATTGTTGAATGTCCATTTCAATGATGCTACTGATCATGTGCATCCCTTCATAGCTTCAATTTTCTAATGAGAACTTATGTACTTTAGTGGTCTTCCCATTCACCGCATTTCAGCAGAACACCATTTGAATGTGGTAGAACAAGAGATTTGCAGCACTTGAATTTAAGTGATGCAATCATGAGAACTATTGGTTTTAGCATAGCATTCATATTGTACTATAACTGTATAGGTATACTGTCTTTTACATTTTTGGCACAATCTGAAGGCACTAATATTGTGCAACAATTCACTTGATGAATCATGTTCATCAAAGGTCCTTGGTATGTGTGCTACCATTTGCCTAAAATGACTGAAACCGAAACACATACTGATATTTTTATTTAAACAGCTGAAATGACTTTAGCATTATTCCAAAGTTAAAACAGTCACAAATACTGTCCCAAGAAACAAACTCCTTCATCTGCAACATCCATCCATCCGTCCTTCTATCCATCCATCTTTTTAACCACTTAATCTAGTTCAGGGTTAGGTTGAGTCCCCATACCCCTTCTCTGGACACAGGACAGCTCATTACACTATTCTGTCTATAGCCAGGACAGGGTTCATCTGCAACACTTAGCCTACATTTTGTATAATATAATTTTTTTGGAGATGCATTAGTATGACCATATAAAACAATTTTAATGTGAAGTTTTCATTTGTGTTCATAATTTAAGTTGTAAAAGTTTGTAAAATAATTGTATATTGTATATAACAATTTAATTTGAAAAAAACCCCTCAAAGTTAAATATTCTTATAATCTGTAATCTGTTAAAATGTAATTATGAATGCAATTTAACTTCTTCAAAAAATATTTTTTAGAGATGCACTAGTATATGCTGGCTGGGTGTCTAACAGTAACTATTTGAATTTTATTTTGGATTTAAACATTTTATTCACAATCAAATTCAGATTGTCTCATATGATTGAAATTTTGACTAGTGATTTAACTAATGTGAGTCATTTTTTTTAGATTGGTGCCCAGACAAGTTTAGAGAACTCTGAGACCAAAAGAAATTAATATATTTACATATTGATATTATTGGGTTTGTGTTACTACAAGTTGACAAATGACAAATTCTCAGATATTTTACTATATATATATATATATATATATATATATATATATATATATATATATATATATAAAACTATCCCCAAACTTTTGACAAACAGTATGTAGACTGGTACGCATGCATGCTTTTCTTCAGTTGCATAGGAAAACAAACCATCACATGCTTTATATCTACAGCACATAACGTCTTTTTCACTATGACATTAATCTGTGTGGGTTGAGTTCATGCGTGTGTGTTCTAATTTAATCATCTGTTACCCAGCACACTTGTGTGTGGGCGAAGGTGTGAGAACTGTATGTACAGTATCACTCATTAACTTCAAGATAGTGAAATTGATGAAGATGAGTTGAGAGGAATGTGATATGACAGTCATGTCAAATACTGCCATAGCATTACATTACACAATTATCATTTGTTTTTAATTATGAATATTATTAATAATAGTATATTAGAATATAATAATATTATAATATTATAGTATTAGTAATAATGGGATAGTAGTAATAATAATAATAATGATAATAATAATAATAATGATAATGATAACCACTTAGTTTGTTACTGATAAGTGGGCTCTTATTCATTAATAAAATTATATCTTATCTCTTCTGTTAACGGTAGATATTTGACTGTTGTCCTCCACTGAAGCAGTGTTGAATAAAGCCAGCCACAAGCTTTGTATTGCAGTTAATTTTACCACAAGGTGATAAACTTAGAGAACAGTTATAAAATCACAGCCTTGAGCTGCTTATTGTTTTTATAAAACAGATGATAACAATGTGATAAACACAAATATTTACTAAATCATTTAAATTATTGTTCATAAAAATCAACTATAAACAGATCTTCCACCAAACAATGTAGTTTGTTAACAGTCTGCAGTTGCCAAGCAACTTAATGGTCATTATTATAATTCCATGAAACTGGGCACATTAACAATCAATGTGTTGAGTGATTTGTACATATACTGTGCTGTGCAAAAGTCTTAGGAATCTAAACACATTTGACACCATTTTTCCAGCAATTATCATTAGAATGACTGCAAATAAACATAAATACAATAAAAAGCAACAGTTTAAAAGTAGAAGTGCTTTGAAAAATGTATGTAACACTAGTTTAAAAAACAAAGGTTGGGTTCTCTCCTGTGCTCTTGGATTTATTACATTAATCACCAGCATGGCAAGCAGCATGATCGGAATTCAACAGAGCCTTGGTCCATTGAGCCATTCAGGGCTAAAAACACAAACTTTTTCATGATATTCTCATTTTTGGAGATGCACTAGTAAACACTTTTTAAAATTCTTTTAACTTCCTATTAGTGTCTAAACTTTTGCACAGTGTAGTATATTGAATATTTTACATCAGCTTATATGTGACCCAGCCAATCAGCTTTTTAGAACCAGAACTATCCTTTCTAACTGCTAATAAGACCCTGATAGTGTTGCAGAGATGTTTTGATGGGCTCGCGTAGGAGATTATGAAGTTATTGGCATAATATAGAGTAGATGTGCGTTAATGAGCAGTGTGAATGTGTTCACCTGAGGGGTTAAGTCATTAGGTATCAGTAAGCCCTGATTAACATTCATGTCCAACTTCCTCACATGCCTTGTTCAGCCTTGCCTAAGTCGCGTGCTGCCAAACTGAATGTGTAGTTACTGCGCATTTCCAAGCACAGCTGCTCCCCCATTTCATTAGTGTACTGAGGCAAGTCTTTCTCCTCTCTGATTAAAACTAAGAATATGCTGGCTGTGGCGTCTGGCGTGTGCCGTGCTTACCAAAACAAATCTCAGGCTGGGGGAAGCACCCGGGCACTGAATTGGCCTCTATTCATTGCGCTCTGCGTCCAGAACTCAGCTTTTCTTATCTGCCGGGTTTCTTTTTTTCAGTCTCCTTAGGCTCACACAGTCTATGGGATTACACAGGGTTATTCTTACCATTAGAGGCTCCATTACAAACATGAAAAGGTCAAAAAGCACATGTGCAGATGTAACTGGGCTCTGAACATTGTTAGTACGCTGGAGTGGAAGAATGCCTCCAGCACCCTCCACATTTGTCCGGGGACGTGAGCAGTTTAATTATTTATCCTAGTCCTATTTGATCAATGCTGGGGAACCACACTTCTGTACCTCCTGTGGCCCAATACCACTGTCCGGATTCTACAAAATATTAATGAGGAATGAGTGCAAGCGAGAGACAGACACAGAATGATGAGAGAGTGAGTGAGAAAGCAGAGAGAAAAAAGACGGAAGAACACATAGAGGGATTTTTTGTCCTCTTTGTATTAAGAAATAACTTTTCCATTGAAATACATTCCTAGAGAGACTTTATATAAGCAAAATATCATTGTTCTGTTGTGTTATTTAATATGAAATGTACTCATTAGCATCTTCTGGGAGCTCTATCTTATTTTAAAATTTCCAAGGCTTGCAAACCTCAAGGCCTACAGTAGTCAGCCACAGGCCAACCACACATCACTGTAGACTAACCATAAAAAACATAACCATGGCTATCCATACTAGACTTCACACAAATACACAAATATGAGTAGAGAGACACCGTGGGGAAAATAATATGGTTTGTACGTATAAAATAGTCAAAAATATTGGTAAAAATGAGCAAATTATATTAAAATTATCATATTAAATTGTGATATATATATTGTGATATATAATTATGTAGCATTAATTCATTATAATTATGTAGCATTAATTCACTTGAGTCACCACCTTCATGTTGATGCATCTAGTGGTTCATCCCCCAAAAATTAGAACATCTTAAAAATGTTCATTTATGTTCATATTTCAATGAAAAATGTGAATTGTTATGTACAAGATATCTTAAACAATCATGAATAACTTTAATACTAATTTGGATTAAATATACGTCAGTCTGTGAAAAAGACTACATGTGTTACAACATGTGCAGAAAATGTTCAGCATACAGTTCTTTTCTCCTGATCATGTGGTGAAGTGGTCTGCATGTAGAAGGGCTTTTTTAGCAGCTTTCTTTTTTTTGTTGTATCTTCTGAATGGAGTTTGTTAAGGTAAAATAACTAAAGTTCTAAAGTAAAGTAACTAAAGCTGGATGGGCGCCGGCCTCCATTCCTACAGTCATGAATTCAATTGTCAGAAATTAACACCTTCTAGCATGTCAGTCTTTTGCATACAGACAGATATATTTAATCTACATTTAATCTCACAATATCTTCATTAGCCTCAGTTTTATATTTATTATATATACAGTGTTTTAATGTTGATACTGTTTGAATAGTAATTTACTCAAACTCCAAATGAAATAATCTAATAATTTAAGTTTCTGGATTTCTATCATTTTCATCATCTATAAGCCATACTGATCAACAGTAAAACAAAAAAGGCTTGAAATGTCACTTTTCATGTGATGAATATAAATATGAAAGTTTACCTTTGTTAATTAACTTTTTCCACAATATTCTAACTTTTTTATGCAGCACTGTATGCTTTTTAACTCTAAGTCACTGTCCTCCTGAAATCTCAGTTTCATATTATTGCAAAGTTATGACACTTCAGTTTGAATTTGAAGACTGTGAGGAACTCTGCTGTTAGAACAGCCAGTGGGAGTTTGTTCCTCCACTTCGGTGCAAGGACAGAGAAGAGTGTTGATGCTAGTTTTCTACATGTCTTGACGGATGACGGGTCAAGCTAAGGCTTGAAGAGTTCGAGGTGCGACTCGAGACTTGACCATTGCCATTAGGTAGGGTTTTACTGCCTGCTCCACTCATTAACAATTGGAGCTAAATCTGATCTGGTTCATCTGCTCAGAAAGGAGACAACAACACGTTTTAAAAGTACGCTTCCATATACATGTGCATTTACACACTCCCACCTTTTGTCCTCAAATCCCCAAAACCCCAAGGACTATCACTTTAATGTTTCAGTAGGCAGAAACTGATTTATAATAGACACATTTTTCACAAATTCTTCTGTCAAAGGTATTTGTGAATTAAGCTGTAAATCTGTATACAGTATGCTAAGGTTATTTTTCTAGAGGGAAGAATTGGTGGTAATGTGTTGGCACTGAAGGCTCCTGCCTGATCAGTCATGAACAGAAACCCTGAAGGAAAGAGAAAGTTCCCAACATCTTTTTTTTTAATATATTGCTCCAACTTTCAAAAGTTAAATAAAACTTCACAAATTCAGCTTCACTAAGACACTCTCTTATGTCTGTCACATAAAGTTTTCAGTTCTTTCTGAAGTGCAGGCAAATTATTAATGGCAAGCAACTTTAAGATTCAGCAGAAATATGCTGGAGAATTGTGTTACAGAACATATATTGGTTGGTTGAAGATCTTCAAAAGAATAGTGGACATACAGATTGTGGTTCCTTTAATTAGATGCAATTAAACTTATATCTGCACACCTTTTTACTTTGTTTTGTTCTCAGACATTGTGTTATTAGAAGCCTCTCATTTGAGCCTTCTTCTGTAAAAGCCAGTAGTGCATTTTTACAATGTTAGAGCATTAGCTGTTGTATATCTCTGCAAAAGCCTCAGAGTTCAAATATATATTTGCCTGATGTTGCAGAGCATTTGCAGTGTAACTGATGGGCACTGAACAGTTACTTTTGCTTTTTTATGCCCATTTGACCAAGAGAGACAGATGCAACGATAATGACAAAGTAGGGAGTGTCTCTATCTATCTCTCGCTCTCTCCCTCTCTCTCGCTTAGTAATGGGTCATTGTGTGGAGAGTCTCAGACACTTTTATCTCTGAGCACTTTTGCTGGACAGACAAATCTGATTATTGTCAGTGCTGAAGGCCTGCCATGCCTCTCTAACTCTAAAAGACTCCATTAGGATTGAGAAAAGTGAGGGAGAGACAGAGATGGAATGATGTAGAGGGAGAGAGAGAGATGGTCTGAAGTCAGGTCAGGTGAACATAACATATGGTTACTATTTTATTATGGCCTTTAAAGTTCATTGATCAGCTTACTCGCTTCCCTCCATTGCAGACTGGCATAGGGAAGAAAGTGAAATATAAAGGCAGCATCATTTCTGTAGATTCTTAATTCTTTATTCATATGTGAGAGGAGCACTGAGCAGTCGCTGAAGTCCTTTCTGAAATCAAGGATAGAGGATGAGAAAGTCACTGTGCCATGTTGCTACCAAGGCTGGAATATTGATGAGAAATATGAATCATGGGCTGTTTTAAGGTCTCTGGACTCTGATAGTGTAAAGCAGAGAAGACTCTTCCATCCTGTTTCCACTATACCACAGAAAAAAGGCTCAAATATGAGGAAAAGAAGATTTAAAAATACACGCTTGAATGATTGAGAATATATGTGAACGGAGTGAAATCGTTTTCACTTGATAAGATTAACATGAAATAAGTAAGCTTGACTGAATAATCTTACATGCAAACTGCTGGGTAAGATAGTACAGCTCAAGCAGGAGGAAAAACAATACCTGTTTGACAAAGATGTAATATATTTGCTGCTGTCAAGACGTCATTTAAAATATGGTAAAAATTTCACTTAACATTACCTTAAATAAATAAGCATGTGTGAAAACGGGCTGTGGGGGTGGTTAGTAAACAAATTCCATGAAAAAATGGCTTGCTGTTGGCTAAAATGGCTAAAAATACAACATACACAGCCCTGTAAGCTATGAGTGTCCACGTTAAGTAGTCAAGTTTATTTTTGTAAGAGTGCAATACAGCCCAGTTAACCTAAAATGCACAATAACAGTGACTAAAAGTGTCAAAAATAATCATACATAGTTATAATTAGCCATCATTCTCCTTCAATTAGTATACCTGCCATCCTGTTGCCTCCCATTTTGTTTCTCCATCACAGCTCACACATTTTTCTCTTGGTCATCTCATCTGTAATTCTTGCCCATGTTTTGTTTCTGTTCTGCTCCTCTACTTCAGGGTACAATAGTAATAGTAATAGTTAACTGCACAGATATTTCTTGGCCAGCACTGTCCATGCATCACTAGTTTAGATTAGATTAATCTTTGCCAATGTGATTGCACACAATGGAATTTGACCTCTGCATTTAACCCATTTGTGCAGAGGAACACACACTGTATTAAGAACTTATAACATCTGACCAGTTGACTCAAGTTGAACAGTGAGTTTTTCCTTGCCACTGTCGCCATTGGCTTGCTCAATGGGGATTTGGTGTTTTATTATTAATAACCATGTAAAGCTGTTTTGTGACATCATTTGTAAAATTGCTTTGTCTTCACTTACTAGTCAACACATAAGGCTGTGAGAACATGTGCCCGAAGCGGTGGGCAGCCCTATCCACATCACCCGGGGGAGCAGTTGGGGGTTAGGTACCTTGCTCAAGGACACTTCAGTCATAACCTGCCAAGGGGTTGAACCAGCAACCTTTTGGTCACAAGACCAGATCCCTAACCACCAGGCCAGAGCTACCCCCAATATTTATGTAGATATAAAAATAGTTCATGTGTAGGAGTTCTAATAAAATCTGATTCTAGATGTTTCCTTGGGAATTTGCTTTGGCTGCTGTTTCTCAAAACAATGAACATAGAAGAGCATATTTCAAGAAAAGTCAAGCCAATGGCAACAGTGACAAGACTCCCTCAGAGCTGGAGGAACCAGACTCACATGGGAGACCCATCTTCCTCTTGTCCTACTACTTTTCCTATTATATTGTTCAGGAGTACTGATATGTTGACAGTAGTGAAACAGAAATGGTAGGAATAATAGAAATAATTATGGTAGCAGTAAATACAGTATAAACTTTAATGTGGACAGTAGTGTAGGGCATCTGGAGCAAATCATAGTAGTTGTTTGATGAGCAGCTGGTCTAAGGTGGCATCATGTAGAGTTAGTAGTCAATCTTCCATCAGTGTTGGGCTGGACCGGTGGGCAATCATTAACTTGGAAAAAGACAGAGATGGAATTAGTTCTATTTGGGTTTATAAAGGGAATATGAAGCTTATCAGAATGTGGCTAATGACTCTGGCAGAACTATGTAGAACAGAGGCCATCCCAATTTAGACATATGTCTATGAAGCAAGAACCCACTTGCAACTCAACTGCAATGCAAATTTGTGAAACTACGTAAGACCACTGTAGTGAATGAATTCTTTCATGAAGAGGAATCTTGAGCAGATCAATACAACATCCAGGTTGTTGGCTGGAGATGTATCAGAAGTATAAAGATAACAAAAATCAGGGCTTACAAGAAGCCTCACAAACAGGTTTTCTATAAAGACAAAACAAAAATCCTGTCGAGTTTTAAGATTTACGGACAAATGAGGTGAAGATAAACCTACACCAGTCTGATGGAGAAGTGTGGAGAAAAAAAAATACTGATCATGATCCAATTCATACCACCTCCATCTGTGGTATGGGCATGTATGGATGCTTCTGGAACTGGCACACTTGTCTTTACTGACAATGTTATTGCCAGCAGGAGCAGCAGGATGAATTAGGAAGGGTATAGAACCATCCTAACAGCTTGGATTCAATCAAATGCCTCAAACCCCAATGATGGGGCTTCACCTTGCTGGAGAACAGTGGCCAGAATATTCTACTAAAGCAACTATGGATTTATTCTCGGCAAGAAACAAAAAATTCTTGACTATTCAAACTCAAACTTTACAGAACATAAAATTCATTTACTGAATAAAAGACTGAAGGCCAAAAACATGTGAATGAAGTAGGAAATGAAAATGGCTATATTCCAGGGAAAATATTGCATGTCTGTTGATGTCTGTGTGGTTCAGACTTCAGGCAATTGTTGATTTAAAAGGAAAGATTATTGAAAGGATTTGCAGTCACATTCTATATACGTGACAGTTTTGCTTACAATTCTGTTCATCTGTTGAATTACTTGGAAAGGGGACTATGTATAAAAATGGCATGTACCTAGTTAGTTCCCATCACACGTCAACACATGAAAGTAGGTGAGGTTCTGCACTTTTGCCCCAAAAGGCAGGTTTCTATTCAAGAGATTTTTGACAGTATATAGAATAGAAATGGCAGTTACCTTTTAAAATATTGACACTATCCTTAACATTTCTAACTTTCAAAAATTATAGTATAACAAACCAATTAAACAAGCAACAGATAAAATGTACAGTGTCAGCACAGTGCAATATTGGCATTGAGAAGGAAATGAGATTTTTCTCCATTTTAATATAAAAAATTAATAGAAAAGTAATAAGATAATCGTTTATTAGTCCCAAAGTGGGGAAATTCAGTTGTCACAGCAGCAAAGGGACAGCAGAAAACACAGTGATAGAAACAAATATATTCTTAACAATTTAGAGACTATAATACAACTTATTACAAACAACTCTGAGTAATATTTACAACTAAATAACTATTTATGACTATTGTACATGGTATATTGCACCTTGTTGGATTGAGTATTGCACATACGCTGTATAAATAAATAAATATCAAAGTATTGTAATGTATCACAGTATTATAATGAATACATACATGACATACTACCCCCTTTCAGAATATGAATAACTGCAATGATTAACTGACTACTACTACTACTACTACTACTACTACTACTAATAATAATAATAATAATAATAATAATAAAAACAAAAAAAGCAGTAGCCAACTTTTAATACACATGCATTGTTTTTAAAGTGTGGCAAAATTTTTTTATGGATTTTACTTTTTTGAACATTTTAATGGATATTAGTCAATAATATTGTTTATGCATTACTAGGTACAATTCACATATGTGTCTGTAGTGCTGAAAATCTGTCATTAAAAAAAAAAAAACTAACTACTACCAGTGAGGCCACGTTAATATTGTATTTGAAAATAATATTCTTCAAAATGGCTTTTGCAGCAATGCTGAACATGTGAAAATATTTTAAAGCAAGATTTGCTCTGGTTAGGTTTGTTGTGGCTGTCATTAATATGTGGGTTAATTGTACGGAAAGGCAGAATCACAGTGGTAGAAGGAAGAGCATAAGAAAGAAGAAGCATCCTGCTGGTTTCTGTTGTGATTCCTTTGTGCAACTGCTGTCAGCTTTATAGAAGGGTGAGTTAAAGTTTTTTGATGTTTTTATAACTGACTCTGGCAGTGTGCTCATGTGGGAATATGAAGTTAATTAAAAACATGTTTAGAAGCTTGTTTGGTGGTGAGTTTTGAAATAAGGATACACACCAATTGTACTTCACAGTACAAGTGACTTACGAGTCTTGAGGGGTTTAATAATCCTGTCAAAGGTGTGAAAAAGGTGTAACAATTAAACTAATTTGACAACTCATTTTCAGCACCTGCTTGTTTATTTAAGCACTCTGGCTTTCTATCTTGCTCATTTTAAGGATCAAAAACAAGTTGGTTGTTTTGTTTATCATGAAACGCCGTCACATGTCTAGAATTCAGTTCTTTCATCGCCAACTTTCTGTACTGCATTACAAATCCTGAAGCAAGTTAAATGAGCCTTAACCAATTCAGCCAGCATTTGTGTTTCATTTCGTCCATAGCTGGGCATTGCCACACAATACAAATGAGGCACAGATCATACATATTTAAATTGAACTTCAGCACCCAACTTGAGATGGTGTTAATGGCATTTTGTTCAATTACTGCCATGCAATTCCTTTTTCTGTCTTCAACACACTCCAAAGAGAGAGAGAGCAGAAAATTGAATGTTATTGTGCCTGCATAGCGCTCGCGTTGATGCAGGATACGGACAAGGGCCTGCTCATGTCTCTGGGGCATTAAAAAGCAATCCGTGGGGATATGAGTGAATGTAATTGTGCAGCCTGGTTTATCTGCTTCATGGTAAAGTGCTTAGAGAGGGCTCCCCACTGCTTGCCTGATCCGCATAGCTAAGTGCAACGGTCAGCGAGTGTTCCAGGAACGTTTGTGCTTAGCGGCTTCTCAGTCTGCGTCCCGGAGTGTTTCATTTGTTGCTAAGGCTGACTCAGATGGCACTGATACTGCGGTGGTGCTCTGATCCGCCACAGTGGTGACTCTGTAGTTTTTGATCTTTTAGTCTTTAGCAGCTGGTTACAGGCATTCTAAGCTTAAGCCAGTAAGGCACATCTCCTTTTCTTACTGGTGTCTCACTGGGGTTACACAGTCTGAGGCTGTGCTTTGAGGTCTGGAGAAAAAACCTCATTGAAAAAGGAAGGTTGTTGGCCAATGTTTATTTTGTACTGGATCAAAACTTACAAGTAATGTAAGCATACATACTCCAGTGAGCATTGTTCAAACCGCATGCCTAAATTAATTCAAGAGTAATGGACAAAACAATGTTGAGTATAGGGATGAGCGAGTACACCCCTATCTGTATCTGTTCAACCATCTAAATGATCTGTATCCATATCTGTACCTGGAGTAGGTGGGGCCTAAACCAGAATTGGGCGTGGTTTAAATGGAAGTGGGTGGGGCTTAAATCTGTACATTATTTTAAACCTGAAATTGATATGGATTGATCAAAAGTTGCTATTTGTATTGTTTATTTGAAAACTATTTACAGAAGAGCCTCAAAATTGAGATTCAAATCAATGTTTCCCAAAAGTAAGAGAACAATTTACAGAACAAGTTTTTTTTATAAACTCAGAAAATGAATATTTTTAAGTGCATGAATGAATACAACTCATGCAGTAGGAAATTATGAACTATTATGTATGCACGAATAAGAGTTATACTCAAGAGAATAAGAGTCATACTCAACACAACTTCCTTTTTTATTTATTTATTTTTATTTCATGATCAAACTGATTTTTTTTCTTTCAATTATTTATTTATTTTTACTACCTAACGTTCTTGGCATTTTTTCCCACACAAAGTTGAAAGTTAAACAATGTTGATTAAGGTGTGTGTGTGTGTGTGTATGTGTGTGTCACAGAGTGACTGTGTGAGAGGGAGTGAGAGCAAGAGCTGCAAAGATGTGTCCGTATAGGAAGGGGTGCTGCACTGTGTGACTGGCCAATCACAGATTGTGAAGACAGTCAGTTACCCAATGAGGATTTTCCTTCAGCATGAGCACGGATATTGACTAGTTTTACTTGTATTGTGCTCGTTACTCATCAAAAATGCTTTATCCATACCTGATACTGAACGAGTATCCGGCTCAGCTCTAGTTGAGTAGTTAAAAGCATAGCCTGCAATGCTTTCTAATTAGGTATGCAGTTTTCACAATAATACTTGTCCTTAAATATGTATTAATCAAGACTCAAGATACTCAGCCCATAGAGGCAGACATTGTTAGGCCCTAAAGTCTAATTTAGTAACCTAAACTGCATTTCCTTTTGAGTCATGCTCCTTGGCTTAGACACGTCCTGTTCTAACTTTATTTAGGGAGATGTTCTTGAACATGTCCAGATGTTCCTTCAGATTTTACTTTTCAACCTAACTGATGCTTCTGCTGCCTTGGAGCCTGACTCCTTTATCTCCGCTGAGCAAGCTCTGATGTTACCTGAATATCTACTATATATACTCTCTTTTCCGAGTTCTCAGAGTGCTCTTAAGGACCCTTCGATGCAGATGCCAGCTCATAGGACTTTGATCAACAACACAATTAACCTAACAGGCATAGTACATCAACACTGGAATAATTTTTTTTCCAGTGTGCCCTCACACAGAGGAATCTGACCCCTGCATTTCACACATCTATACAGTGAAACTCATAAACACACACTAGTTAGCAGTGAATATACCTACACCCGTGGGGGTTATGTGCCTTGCTCAAGGGCACTTCAGTTTGTCCAACAAGCACACTCTGTCCAACTTCATCTCTTTCACGTGTAATAATTCTCTTCATACATTTTGTAGCAGCACTGCATTTTTATGGCATTTTTACTTGAGCAGATGATGATGGGACAGAGCCATTGGATGCAGAGGAGTGTCTGAGGAGCACCATTACTCATTAGCTGTATTAGTAGCATAGCTCTAGTACAGAACTAACAAAGATAAAACCTCTTGACTCCAGACACCTTTGATCAGTTATATTTGGCATAAAGTGGACCATGTGAGGCTGTGGAATTCAATTATAGTTTAAACCATAAACATTAACGAAAATTTACAAGAAGGACATTGATGTTTTTAGAACATGTAGTCATATTTGTTTGATTCCAGGTCTGTAGAATAAGCATCTTCCAAACACAAAACAAAGATGATGTGGGATCTGTGACAGCTTGACTAGCATAAGCTTACCTGGGTGTCATTGACTTTGTTACTGTGTGAGAGCAAATCCACAGCTATGTTTGCCTTTTAAAAAAAGCTCTATGGTCTCTTCAAACATTTAAAATATGTGGTCTTAACCAAAGGCCAAATGCAGTAATGCACAGAGCAGCAGAAGTGACTAACCGCTGTTAAATAAGATGAGAAGGTTTTGTTGTCTTTCAGAAGAGGATTTGGATAGTAGCACTTAAAATGAGTCAAATACTGGCATTAGCTTTTAAACGTGAACTTCACAAATCTGATTTAGGTTTTCTCCAAATAATAACAACATATTATTGAAAGTGCATGAAAGCTTCTACAACCAGCCATCACTATCATCCACAAGAACATTTTCTCCATGTTGCACCGTTTTGTTCTACCTTCCTTACAGACTGCTATATGAGCAAACTGTGAGCAGGAGAACAGTATTATTCTTTAATTAGCTTCTTTGTCTCTCCCTGACCTCGGCTTGTTCTCTCAGCTTTGTGGAATCTGACACAAATCACGAGAGAGGAGATTTTTTTCCATCTCGCAATGACACACAGAGACAAATTGGCACTAATCGCTCTCTGATAATTATGGCTTCATGAGGATTGAGAGTTGGCCCAGCTCAGCAGAAAGGTCATTTTGAGTGCAAAGTGGTTATAATTGTGCAGTTCTGGAGTCACCTTTTGGAGTCAACTAGAGATTTTTGCATAAATTATATGAGATATACTCTATTTATTAGATATGCAAAAATATACAGTATATATTTAGCAAAATGACACGTTGATGACGACACATTGATAAACTGTACAGATAATTTTGAGAAATTAATAGCATTATTTGTTTTTGTACATTTAAATCTGTCTTCCAATTAAAATGGGCTAAAATGCAATGTATAAAGATTGTTCTGATTGACTGTTGGATGAGAGAAAGAGAGACTATGTTAGTTAAAGCAGCTAATTTGATGTATTCTTGGGGGGGCGATGGGGTTGACCCTTGTCGATGTTTGGGGCCCCACGCACAATACATGGGTGGAGCGCTGGCCCTGGCTGCAGATCACACTTATTGTTCTAGCAGATACTTAATCAGATTGGGATTTAGGGAATCTCTCTCAGTAGATGCTGACCACTGCTGGCTGGCAGTGCCCCACAAGTCTGGCCACTTCAGAGATTTTCTGATCCAATCTTCTGGTCATAAGTATTTGGCCCAGGTGTTTGTTTGCATATATCTCCCCAACATACAAAACCTTGTCTTTGAAGATAAGGTGATTACTGTCTAATATACCCCCAAAATTCACATGCCATGGTTGTGAGATGAGTGGTATATGCTTCATCTGTGAGTGGTTCTAATGTTGTGGCTGATTGGTGTATAATACAAAATGTCAACACTAGTGATAATTCTCATTGTCAACATGCATTCCTTCATTATCATTTTACCTCAAACACATCGACTTCACTGACTCTTGGCTTATGACCTCAATGGATAGGGATGAGAAAGATTATTCTACAGAATTCAATATGAAGATTTTTACAGTGTGGCTCAATCAATCAGAATTAAAATAAAAAAATAAAGAATTAAAGAGGTTTTGCAAGTGTAGGTAATGTGATATTTTTTCTTTCATTTCCTTAATCTCTTGCCAGTAATGTTGACTGTGGATGATGTTCTTGTTATTTTGTTATTGCCTTCATATTCATATAATTCATAATTATTCATATATTCATATTATTTCAAATTATACAAGTTATTTACCATTTTTTCATTCTCGCTGCAGTTTTACCCAAGAGTGGACTACTTCTGCTTATTTTCTTAGAATCCAAAGCTCTGATTTTTAGTTTTCTTTGATGTAGCATGTCCACGTTCATATTCTCAGGCAGTGAACATTGGTTATTAATATGCATTAGCTTATTACCAACTTGATTTTGACTGACATTTACCTAGGTCACATGTAAATATACCACAGGCAAGGAGGCAGTGTGCAGACTTTATGAATAGGAATAAATTATGCCACACATTTTGCAGGGTGTAGCGAGGCTTCCACTGACTTTTATTAATTTGACCCATTGTCTCTAACTGTAAACCAAAATCTGTGTTTCTAATACATTATCCAGTGTGTGGTGTGATTTATGCTTTTAAAATGATTTCACTGGGGACCAAGTTGTCGCCTTCCTAAGGCTGTAGTTACTTTAGAGTCACACTCCTAATTTACTTGATCGAGAGCTTTAAGGACATTGATTTCTTGATGATCTTAAATAGCTCTGTTGCTCATTGGCTGGAACACACTCTACACAGCTGGTAGTTCAAAAGCTATTTACTTGCACCCTGCTGGGGCGACATTGTATTAAGTCCCTCAGTCCCTTTCAGGCTTGTTTTTGTTTTTTCTATGATAACGCATTTTCAGAACAGTGGAAAAGCAGGTCTGAGATCCATCATATAACTGCTCATTTAATGCTTTGGAATGATCTCGTGCCTTCATAGACCCAGGCATGGCCGCACTGGTAACATCATTCTGCTCTGGACTTTTCTGGCAGCAGTCAGTGAGGGAAGGAGGCCCATGGCAAAAGCCATATCTTGTGCCGGCCCAAAAGGCATGTCAGCCCATTGGGCAAATGTCCAGTGGCCAGTCCAGCCTTGGACTCAACCCTGTTTACATTTACAGCCTTTACCAGAAGTTCTTATCTAGAACTTTTAGAACTGTGTTTTGTCTACTTAGAAATGTAAATTTGAAACTAGTGCCAAATAAAATGGGATCTAAAGATACCCTGAAGCTAAGAGTCTGCCAGAAGTCCCCTTTTATACTTTCCATTAACATGCAAACTGGATGAGATTTTGGGTAACAGACATGGAAATTAATGCCAGATGTAAGTGTGTATGATGCTTATACAGATCTGCATTCATTACTGACTACTTTAAACAATAGGCAGGTGTCTGCTTTGTCCAAATGTGACAAGTCTGAGTGTAAACATTCACAGTCAGTGTAAAATGTTTAAACTTCTTAAGCGTTCTTAATGTCACTTGTTCATTCACTGAATGACATTTACTATGAAAATGTGTTTTGTTGCCTGAATTTTGTATACAAAGTTCAAATGTTATTGGCAGATTTAAAAAGAGATTCATTAAAGGTTTGATCTTGAGGAGTTCATAGTGCCTTCTACTGAAACTCTGGACCAAGGTCCAGACCAGGTTTGTCTTTCTGTATACATGTGGTTCAATTCGTGTTGGTTTCAACTGGTTTAATGAGCACACTCAAGAACTTTTCATGACAAATCAAGGTCTTGTTGTAGTCACCTAGGTGGGATGCTTCTCCACATACATCATTTTGATTGGTTACAGTACAGTAGGATGTGTGTCTGATGTCAGTAGGTTGTCAGTTCAGCAGGTAGTTAATTCAGTCTATCCCTGACAAAATGAATGATTGCCATTTTTCTCCATGTTCTGCCATTACTCATTTTTCTTCCTCTATTGTTTAATGAGTGACGATAGCCATCCTCAATTTCCTGTAATTAGTCTGAAAGTCTGAACCATCCAAAGCAGTGTTTCCACACTGTAAACAAACCAAACCCCATGGTTCATCTGATCCACACCGAGACCACGTCTTCTGGTTCAAACAAATTCTGGTTCTTTGGTCACAGTGTGATGCACCTTTAACACCTGCTGTTGCTGAAGGTCCAGACTCAACAAGGTGGGTGCGAGAGCACCCCTAAGTAAATCAGCTTATAATAACAAAGCTCCAGTATCGTTTTGTTCCTCAAAGCTTTACAGTAAGCTATTTTGAAATGCCTATTTACAATTACAGTCCTCAAATCAACACAAAACCACAGCTTTATTCTGTTAAACTCTTTCAAAATAAAAATGAAGTGAAAGTACACAATCCCTGACCAATGTGCTTGCACACACAGGAATTTGGCCTCCACATTTAACCAATCCATGCATTGAAACACACACACACTAGTGAACACACTTGGGGGCAGTGAACATGCCTGAAGCAGTGGGTAGCCCTTATTCACAGCGTCCGAGGGAGCAGTTGGGGCCTTGCTTAAGGGCACTTCAGTCATGTTGTCATGTTTGACAACTCAGCAGTTACTCGCAGGGTAAAAAGAAACCAGTACGTTTAATAGAAACCATAGGGTCCATAGAGGCTTTACACAAAGACAGTGATCAAGAGCAACTGTACATAGATAGGCAGGCTTTAACTTAGTCAAAGATACAAGCCAGGGTCAAAACCAGAGAACACATTCAAACTAAACCAAAGGGCAAAGACAAAAGACAGTAACCTGGATAATATGCAAAGATACAGACTTGGTATGCAACTAAGAATTCACAATGCTTCACAAAGTAGAAATGAAAGAGGTTTCTTTTAGGCAGAAGTAGACTCAGGTGGTGATCTGGAGAACATCCAGGACATATGTTGATTTCAGATGTAGGTGCATTCTGGGAAATGTAGTTCTACATGTCAACAGAGGCATAGGGAGTTCCTGAAGGCGTGTCTGCCATGGTATCATACCAACAACCTTCCGGTCACAAGATCAGATCTCTAACCACCAGGCCATGGCTGCCTTTTGTAAACAGTTATTTCCTGACCAGGGATCGTACAGCAGTGAAAGTGCCAAATCCTAACCACTAGAACATGGAAGCACTAACATAAGTTTTGTCATGAGACTTAATGTTAAGTCATTCAAGAATCTGATCATTTACAACCCTCCACTTACATATAAAGAACTAACCCATATTCCCGCTCTGCTGTATTCAGTTGCTGACATCCTGACACTCATGTCCTTCCTCCCCATCACCACCAGTGTGGTTCCGATCCTGTTATCCTGGGGTTGCTCCACCCCCTGTCTTCATCTACTTGGCAGGATCTGCTGTCCTGATGCTCTGAGACCTGGGACCAGGATGGGGCTTACGCCAAAAAGACTTTCAATATTTATAACTGCTATCAAGCAATTGTAAAATTAATATTAAGTCATAAAATCCATAGTGTTCATATTTCCTCTCTCCAAGTCTTCATGACTGAACTGTAATTGAACCTTTTGTTCTTATGTGCATGCTTATTCTGCTTTTAATACTGTCCTAATGTTAGGCTGCTGTTATTATCACAGAACCAGTTCTGTTTTACTTTGTGTTGAAAAAAAAAATATTCAAGCCAAAGAGGCATTCTTTTTCCCCTTCAGTATCTGATACAGCATCTTGCTCTGGGTCACTATTAAGGTATTTAGATGCAGTATCTAGTATTTTTGCCTTAGTAAACATGTGTATTCTGTACATTTGACTAAAATAAATCTTCAGGGCAAACATCAAAAAGGCCTGTCTTAGCAGTGTGTGTGCTTGGCCGATCAGTTTTATTGTTCTCTAAAGGCTAGGGGCAAGCTTGTGTCTGTGGTAGAGGGTAGGGGTCCTTGTATTAGCTCATTGCCACGTGGAATACCCCATCAATATCCAAAATTGATGCAGCGCCATAGAGAGCAGGGGGTGCTCTATCCATACTAATTTTGTAAAAGTAGGGTGAAAAATACATTATTTCCACAATGTGAATAGGCCAAATAATGAGCCTGTGTGTGAGACAGGGACACTCGGAGAGTGCGAATTGAAGCAGTGTGTAGTGTCTGCATTCTAATTTTATGGCACTTGGGAGTAAAAGAGTGGGGGCCTCTCCAGCCACTTGTGCTGCACTGTCTGCTATGGAATATAATGTGTTTGGAGAGCAGGCCCATTATCCAGGCCTGGGGGGGTGGAAGTAGCTGAAGTGGCCTATAAAATAGCCCTTTAGACAGGTGTATGTGTGTGAGAGTGAGTGACACTTCCCAGTACTGCCTCAGTCTTCATTAGCAGTGCTCCTTCAAAACAGGCTCTCCTGCTTGGCTGAGTGGGAGCAAATCTGTGAGCACAACCCGACCCCCCAACCCCCACCGCCACCACCAGAAGAGAACCCACTCTACACCATCTCATTGTGTTTTTCCTACACGCATGCTTTTCCATGTCATATTTTCTCTGTATACTCATTCCTTCCTCTTTCTCCACTTCTTCCTCTCCCTCTCCCTCTCCCTCTTTATCCTCACTTCTAGCACTCCAACGTCACTTTGACTACTGTCATTTTAAAAGTGGTGCCTCTTCCACTCTGTTATGCGAGTGGGTTTTTTTTTCTCCCCCCAAATCAAGCCTGTCACACTCCATAGCCATTATGTTGGCGACCCAGAAATGGAACTGAAGTGTCATTGTTTTTTATTTGAGAACTAAATAACATTCTGTTAGGTTGAGATGGTAGTGAGAGGGTCCAAAGGACCAGAGTGTATGTATTTTTTACTCAAGCAGTGAAGGTAGCCTTGATGCCTTTCATTCTTACCCATTATGAAACAGACAGATGGCACAATAACAGGAACAACTCATTAAAAACTATTGACAAAATGTTGGTAATAAATGTATTTTGCAGTAGAGAGAGAGAGAGAGAGAGAGAGAGAGAGAGAGAGAGAGAGAGAGAGAGAGAGAGAGAGAGAGAGAGAGAATAAAATATAGTCTTTAAAATAGTCAGCTGTAGAACATATTCCGGACCACTAGTGTTGTACAACCTGTCAAACCCAAATGTTTTATTTTCTTCAAACTACCCTTTATGACAGCACTTCCAACTAGATTTTAAACACACATTTTAACAGCAGTGATGGTTATGCCAAACATTAAATTTACCAAATGTTTCCATTACCTTTTGTTACCCAGTTGCATTTTGCATTGAAGATATGTCATTTTCTACATGAATTGTCCACTCAGATTTTTTGTCCAAGTGTTTATAATACATGTATTTGTAGAGTTGGGCAGAATGCATTGAAAAAGTAATGATGAGATAATATTAAATACAAAATAAGGTAAGATAATCCCTTATTAGTCCCACAGTGGGGGAATTCAAAGTGTTAGAGTTGCAAAGTGACAGTGATGTACTGAGTAATAGAAAAAGGTATTAAAAGAGACTCTTAGTTGTTACTATAAACATAAGTAATATCATAAAAAAATTAAATAAACAATATGCAAAATATAAAAAATGAAGAATATTTATAACTAAATGTACATGTCTGCTGTACACTGAATATTGCACATTGGTGGATTAAAATATTACACATAATGCTGTATAAACATCACAGTTTTGTAATGAATATTGCACATTTAAATATATGCTGAATGAAAACATAAACACAACATTTGTTTTTGTTGAACAAATTCACAAATTTGTCTAAACCTGTGTTAGTGAGCACTTCTCCTTTGCTGAGATATTCCATCCACCTTGCAGCTGTGGCATATCAAGATGCTGATTAGACAGCATGATTATTGCACAGGTGTGCCTTAGGCTGGCCACAATAAAAGGCCCGTCTAAAACGTGCAGTTTCATCACACAGTAGAATGCCACAGATGTTACATGTTTTGATGGAACATGCAGTTGGCATGCTGACTGGATGAATGTCCACCAGAGCTGTTGCCCATGAATTGAATGTTCATTTCTCTAGCAAAGGCATTTTAGATAATTTGGCAGTACTTTCAACCGGCCTCACAACCGCAGACCACGTGTAACCACACCAGCCCAGGTCCTCCACATCCAGCATCTTCACCTCCAAGATTGTCTGAGACCAGCTACCTGGACAGGTGCTGCAACAATCGATTTGCATAACCAAAGAATTTCTGTCTCAGGGAAGCTCATCTGCATGCTCATCATCCTCATGACTGCAGTTTGTCATCGTAACCGACTTGTATGGGCAAATGTTCGCAGTCTATGGCATATGGCACATTGCAGAGGTGTTCTCTTCATGGATGAATCATGGTTTTCACTGTACAGGGCAGATGGCAGACTGCGTTGTATGGCATTGTGTGGGTGAACGGTTTGCTGATGTCAGTGTTGTGAATCGAGTGACCCATGGTGGCTGTGGGATAGAACACCTCTCCAAAATGCCATACTCCATCGAATGTGAGCATTTGCCTGTTCAAGTTGGGTCACTAAAGAGCTGAAGCCTAAAATTCAAACTAAACTCAGACACCTGTTATCCAAGAGTGTTGTGTTGTTGCATGACAATGAACATCCACACACTCCTGCCTTGACTGTTGACACTCTCCAAAAACTTGGTTTTGAGGTGTTAAAGCAGCCTCCATTTAGCCTCCACATCAGACTACACCTGTTTCATCCCCTGGAAGAAGCCATGAGGATAGAGATTCACGTCAGTTCAAGAGGTGGTGACAGTGATGCATTTGTGGCTCACAGCTTAGCTAAAACATCTTTTAATGAGGGAATATGAAAGCTTGTTGATAGATGGACAAAGTGTATTGAAAAGCAGGGAGATCATGTCAAAAAATAATGTATTTGTCTTTTATGAAAACCAACCAGTGTGCAGTTCAGCACCTTCATAAAAGTGAATATAAAATGAGAGCTTTCCTTTCTGAATTAAATGATAATAAACTTTTTTTTACAATAATTGTTTTGTTGAGGCACTGTACAGTCAAACCATGTTGAGTTTTAATAATTTTACAAGGCAATCTGACTCTGACATTCTGTTATCTAGAAAACGATACAGAATTAAGACAAAATAGTGCTACTGCTTTTTTTTTTTTAGCTACAGTATGTGCCATAAGATTTTTCAGATAACAGTTCATCATATGCAGTGTTGGGGTAACACATTACAAAGTGATACTTTCATCTTCATGAGAATTCAATTAATTGCTCATAACATATTAACACATTTTTATGTATATTTCTTTTCATGCTCATCCTTGTGCAACATTGTGCCCTTGACTCTGGTGTACAGTGATACATGTACAGAGTTCTTGTTTTTCTCTTGTCCTTGCCACTGTTTTTGCTTGGTTTCTTTTTGCTTCATGCTTGTTGTGCCTGTTTTCATCAGTTTAACATTGTTTTTGCACCTTCACATAAAAGACATTCATCTCACTTAATATGAACAATGCAGCCTGCTGTTCATTTTCAAAACTAATGTACAGAACAGAGTTCCAGCTTCTTCTTGATTTGTCAGACATGATTTTCTTTCAGGGACAGCTCTGTAAACTAGTTTATACAAAAACCTTTTATTTTGAGCTGCGGCTGTTTCTACAGGTTAGTTTCAGGGTTTTATCATTAATTGTTTTAATCAGGCAGACCTGACTGTGTCTTTTACGAGAAATGAGCTCATTTGCAATTTGGGTTTTATAGAGTAATGCAGACGTAATGTGTAATAAGGTTACTTTTTTCTGGAAAGTAATAAATAACCCCATTGCAGTTTTTGGAAAATATTTGTAATTAATTACCTTTTTCAGTAATGACCCCAACACCGATCATATGTTGTCAGAAATCCTAATGAAGTGTAGTTGAAAGAGTCTATATTTGAGATAAGGGGAAACTGTAAATTGTAAACAGAGAAAGAAATGCATGTTTTTTTTTTTTCAAATAACATGTAAAGAATGAAAATTAATAAATAGCATTCATTAATAAATAAAGAACCTATAATATTCTTAACCCTTTAATGTTCTGCTCAACATTGTGGTAGAGCACATTTGAGTCACTATATCTTATTTGTAGATGGTGTTAAATTTAACACAAACTTCATAGTTCCATCTCTACCAGTTGGTAGAGTTATGTTTGACTAGGTCACTAGAAATGCAACATTTTGTTGTCTGAATACAAACCAGCAATGTTTTGTAGCCAGACCAAAAGGAATAACCTGGATCAAATTGTTTAAAACATCAATGGTTGTGATTTTACCATAGAATGCAATCTCAACCAATTGGTAGACATGTATATAAAAATAATGGAGGATTAAAAAAAACACTGATCCACTAATAGAAGCATGCAGAGGTCATTGTAGTCCTAGTTCTCTCAGCTTGAGAGACTAAATACATTCTTGCCTCAGGACTGGAGGCAAAGCTAAACCATTTTGTGGTTCCTCCTGGGGGTCCTGCACTTCCAGCTACGTTTTCTAGACTGCAAACTCCCTTCTAAGCCTTCAGAATCTCTAAGAAAAAAAAAAAAAACTTCTCTGTTCCTGCCTCCGGTGCTGGAGGAGGAGGAGAAGGAGGAGGAGAATTTGACTTTTCCTCCTGTTTGTGGTGTCAAAAATAGATGTCTGTTCTTCTTCACAACGTTTGTGTTCATCCTAGTGTGGAGAAGAAGGAGGATGGATCTTGTGCTCAATGCAGCAATGAATTGTCAGCAGAGTTTTGACATTTTCAGCTAAAAGGATTGTTTCATTTAGATAATTGAGAGAATGATCTACATCTCCACCTCGGCTGTTCCTCTGGAATATGTTGCTGCCTGGATGCCATTTCCAACTAACTGGAAATGGCTTTTTCTCTTTCTTTTATGCTACCCAAGATTGCTGTATGAAATCAAATTATTGAATGAAATTAATATATTCTTAAAAGATGCATTTACACAGTGTTTACCTCTAAAGAAGTCACTTTGGGACCTTTAATTTCTGCCACTTGCTTCATTTTGATATTTGCTTCATTGTTTTGCACTGCACTTACAAGGCTAATGTAGCTAAAATGAATGCAAGCATACTTCACCAGTTAGAATTCCCGGTCATGCAGGACCTGAGAGAGCAAAAATTGGCCATGCTCTCTCTAGGCGGTTAGGATGGCACTCTCTCCACTGCACTATAAAGTAATGTTGACTGGCTCAGGCATCTGCCAGGTGATCCATCACAACCAGAGATCCTGCCCTTTCCTCCAAGCGAGTTGGCTGACTGGTGGTGATGTATCGATAGCCATTCGAAAAGAGGTGGTGGGTTGACATGCATCGGAGGAGGCCTGTGTGAGTTGGCACCCTCCTAGAGTCAGGGACATTACAAGTGGTTGAGAGAGTCAATGAATGGGTGGGTCAACTGACTACCAAACACATTGGGGGAAAAATTGGGGAAAAATAAAAAAAAAAAGAAGAAGAAGCAAATGTAGGACTTAAAACATGGGTTGACTGATTAAATTATTCTCCAAAGTATTTAATTATCCTGCACAGTGCAATTGATGTGTGCTAACGGCACTCAACACTTACAACTTCTAGTGATGTGCTAGCACTTTGACTCTGCTTGATGCTTCCAGAGTGTCGCTGCTGTTGGGTGTTGAAGGTGTGACTGTTTGACAGCAGAGTTCTTTTCCCCTTAGGCTTTGCAAGGTCGTCCTTCCTTACACTGTAAGACTTCTTGTCTATAACTGCCAGTTTTGTTCTGTAGGATGCCAGCAGTCACTGTTCTGTTCATTTCTGAACTTTTCAAACTTCCATTTTTCCTTAGCACCAGCTTTTACTCCAATTCCCCAGGGTTTAAAAGACACCCTGCCAGGCCATTCTCAGCAGTTTTCCCCCATACTCCATGTTGTCAAGAAAAAGATCTTTTGTCTCTTTGTCTCTTGGGCCTCTCTATCTTGCTCGCTCTTTCTCTTGCTCTCTATCTCTATCTCTCTCCTTTGCCAGGTTGCCGCTGTTCAGTGACAGTGTGGCTCACCCACTGGCCTTTTGTTTCCACACAAATGAAGGTGGGGACTCTGCTGTGCTCTATCTCAAGGTGGATTTTAGGGGATTAATTTTAATGGAGTGCCTGGACAGAACCTGCTTCAGTTTGCCAAGAGATGACTGAGTAGATAGCTTGGACTGGTCATCACTTATTGATACTGAGAGGACTTCTTTCTGCTGGCTTTTCGCCCGACTGGCTTTTGTCTTCAGCTCTTGAATCGTTCTGCCTGGGGATTTCTGGGGATTCCTTTCCATCACTTTAGTTTGTTCATCTTCACTAAAGAAAGTATGGCAGAATATATGAAAAAGCTATATTCAGACCTGGCCTGCTAACCCTGCTTGCATGATGTCGAACTGTGATGCTGGATTTTCTAATAAATGTACCAGCAGCAGCAGCGACACAGGAAATGTTACATTTGAAGGGAATGCTAACTCTTACTGACCGAGATGAGGCCAGACATTTTGCAAAAAAGTGTCAAATCTGAGATGTTACTGGTGTGTTAAAGGAAAACAAAACCTGACAAAAATATATATAGTAAATGGGAGCAGCTGTGGCCTGATGGTTAGCGATCCGGTCTTGTGACCAGATTTTGACAGATTGATCCCCTGGTAGGATACGACTGAAGTGTCCTTGAGCAAGGCACCTAATTGCCAAATGCTACCTGGCTGCTACGAAAATAGGCTGCCCACAATTTCAGGCATATGTATTCACTGCGTGTACATGTTTTTCACTTTGACAATGATTGTGTACTCTCTCTTTTTGTCTACAAGCATTGAAATGAAACTATCAATCAATATATCTGTTACCGGGATCTCAAAAGTAGCAGTTTACTGGTGCACATGTGCCAAATCACTACATGATGCTACATTTCCCACAATGCACCAACATCATTTTTTCACTTTGAGTAAAATTAAAATTCAACTACACCGCAGACCAATAGCCCATAGCCAGAGGCGCCATGTGTGGGGGAGTTAAGTCAGTTCTAAGGGGCTGTTCATGACTTATGCTTTGAGGATTTCTGTGCCTGTAAATATTTGGACTTAAGTTTATTAGTCTAAATAAAGCAGCTTAAAGTTTAGTTGAACGTTCAAATCCTAATCACTGAAACAGTAAAACAGTAAGTATGTAAAACTGCTGCTTACCCTTAGATAAATCTGTTGGGATACAGTTTGTATTTGTCAAGATGGGTTGTCCGATCCCATTACCCAGGTAATTTGGGTGCTATTGCCTTCCATCAGAACAAGCAAGCCATTCAATGACACTGACTGAAGCACTGGCTCCATTCAGAATGTCTGAGTTAGTCTTACTGGTCGATCTTAACTGGGACAACCCGACATGTCCAACTGAGAGAAGACCCCGGGTAACGCCTTGGAATCCCATATGACCTAGAAGTGGTGGCTGGGGGGACATGTGGTCTACTTTGCTTGGGTTACCATCCCCACAACTCTGATATGGACAAGCGGAATATGATGGATGGATGGATAAAACTGGCTGAAGTCAAATGGCACAGTGTTAGTTTTGTCTCTATGGTCAGGAGCATAACACCAAATTGTGGGCATATCACCCTCTTCCTTTCCTCAACTATCACCCCAAAAAACCCAAAGCAAGCCAAGGATGTCTACCATTACACCATGTCTGATGTCCCTGTCATGGTAAATGAAGCTTGGAGCTTATATATAGAGCTTTTCTTTTTTTGTTCATGCTCCTATTAAGAACATGTGAATAAAATATTATAAGACCTGGTTCTCTCAGTATTTAGCTTTGGGTTTTTTGTCAGGTTTCAAACAAAGCTACTCAAGAAGGTTGTGAAAACAAAGCTAATTATTTAAATACACAATTTAATTGTTGTGCTTCCCTGAACAATTAGGAAATCAGCTAAACTTCTTGAAAATCAACCTCCATCCTCACTGATAGAAATTGTATGGCTGATACTTTCAACACAGCACTTTATATAATCTGGACATGCTCCCACATTATAATTCACAGTGCTTCAGGTAGTTCACCTTCTTGCCCAGTAGTCTCATGTTTGGCCTCTGCCCCCTCTTTGTGCAATGCTGGTAGTAAGTCATAGTTTTGTCTTTTCAGACCATCATTGACACATCACTGACCCAAAGGCATTTTCCATTCTCCTCTGTATTTCTAAAGTTCTGGAAAAACTTGTCAATAAGCAGCTAAATGTTTGTTTAAATGGCATTAATATTTTGTCTGGAGTGCAGTCAGGCTTTTGGTCAAGCTACAGTTGTGTTACGACTGAACAATGTTTAATCTGCCTTGCAACATTGTGCCACAATATTTGTTGACTACAAAGCCTTTGATTCACTCCATCCTAATAAATACACTGGGCAGCAGTTGGTTCACCATATATATTTCACAAAGGTCAAAACATGTAAAGTTCAATATGTCCTTTCTCCACCAGCTGGTTACTAAAGGTGTCCCCCAAAGGTCAACACTAGGCCCTATATTGTAACATCAGTAAATGCCGTTTGAACCTGGAGAAAGATATCCTGATGTGTTGACAGTACAGATTCAGGAGAGGAACCCTTGGCATACTGGACATTCTATATGCTGATGATAGTGTTGAAGACAGCTGTCTCCAGGTTCAAAATGCCTTTGCTGACCTTAAGTTGTCATGAAACATTTCAAAGACCAATATCTTGTGGTTTGAAAAATGCTTCAACTGTCTTTACATTTAAATGTACTACAAATTATGGAGCTGTCCTGGATCAGGTACATAAAGTATCTAGGCATTTTCTGCCAAAATCACTCTGGTTGAAATGACGGTTTTTCCTTTGTTTGATGATGGTGATCTAATTTATAGATTGGCATGTTAAGGTGGACTTCAGAAGCTGGATGTCCTTTTATCTGCTATCTGTTTTATTACAAATGTCCCTTTCAGAACACATCACTGCTCATTACTCTTCATACACTTCATACTTTATATGACTCTTCTAGGACAGTCCCCGGTGTACTTACAAACCTCAAAACAGTCAGTATCATCTATACAATACCAAATTTACATAACACTTTAAATCACTAAAACAAAAACTTCTTACAGATCCTCTTCATTTCAGTCTGTAGCTGCACACAACCAGAACACTGAAATGTTTTATTGTAATTTCTAATTCTAAGAATGATGTAAAAGTTATTTTTATTGTTACTTGTACCTACTTATACATTAACTGACATTTTTTGTTGAATTCGGTGTTTGCCATTTTATGCTGACCTATGTTTTTTCTTGCCCCTCACTTTCCATGTTGTGTATTTTCCCTGTCCCTCACATGCCCTTTACTGCTGCCAATGTAAATAAGAGTGTGTACTTAATGACTTAAAGGTTAAATAAATTCATTAAAAATAAAGTTCTAAAGGTCTACAAAGGCTCTAAAATGTAATTAAAGTATTAGAATTTTTTTATGTTTTATATATACTTATAAAACAGTTTTCTTGTATTTGGCATCCAGGTAGTATCTGTAATGTCCAACATCCACACTCCCACACTTTACATGTAATGGTTTGGTCCTGTCCCCAAAGTTACTTAAGAAAAACAGAAAATTTGACTTCCAAAAAAAAGTCAGGAGAAAAAAAGGAAGGGTCAATGTGTCACCCAGTTTTTCACAAAGAAAAATAGGTGTAGTCAATGAGTTGTTGGAAAATAATCTGTTAGTGTCTCTTCATACTGAGATCGACTACTTTTTGCTCCCCTAACGTTCGTTTCTTTTTTTAATCAAGATATTCGGGGTGTTTACAATTTGTTCCACTTCTGGCCAATATTTAATCAATGTAGGCAAACTTCTAGCAAGTTATTCATTCTAAATCAGTTGTTGCTGCCCCTGCCTGGTTCCAGATCCCACAGATGCAGCTTCAGATTTGGCGACCCTGTCTCCCCATCCCCAACCTCCTACCAATAAGCCAGCCCTACTCTTAACTGTAGGAGATGAGCAGTATTGTGTTGAAGGACAGGTCTGTTAGCATGATTGCAGGGGGTCTATGGGAATTTTGTTTAATTTTATGTGACAATTACATTTATTTATTTTTAACTGACAAATCTACAAAAAGAGAGCTTGTACACTAAGTTGTTTAGCATTCATTTGTTCATTTCTCTCCCATGACAGAGTAATGCCAACTTTAGTGTTATGTCAATTAATCTATTAAGTTTTTAACAGAATGTTTACCAGATAAAAAGTTCTCCAACAATTGGCAAGCATGGAGTACCCCTCTGAGTTTCATATGTGTAAAAATGCCTCTGATTAGTCTAGAGGGGTTTAATTCTACTCCAGTTACAGAATTAGTTTGTGAGACAATAACATCACATCATATTTTGGATATTCACATACAAATACATCTATTCATGACAGCTTGAATTGTGAATAAATAAATATTCATTCATTCATTCATTCATTCATTCATTATCACACCCGCTTAATCCTTATTAGGGTCGCGGTTAGTCCCCCACCCCCTCACTGGGCGCAGGGCAGGGCATTACACTATTCAACTAAGCCCAGGACAGGGCGCCAGTCCATCGCTGGGAGACACACACACACACACACACAGACAGACAGACAGACACAGACACACCTACGGACAATTTTTAGAGTACCCAATTCACCTGACCTCCATGTTTTTGGACTGTGGGAGGAAACCGGAGACCCCGGAGGAAACCCATGCAGACACGGGGAGAACATGGAAACTCCGCTCAGATGGGGAATTGAACCCAAGACCCCAGCGCTGAGAGGCGAACGTGCTAACCACTAAGCCACCGTGCCCCCCAATAAATAAATATTTTTAGCAAAATGATGCTCATGGCTCAATTTAGCCAAAATATGTTATTTTTAAAGAAAGATTTCCAACAACATGCATTTCAGACATAAATACTAACCAACATTTTAAAAGATGGAGGAACATGTACAGAAAACCTTCTGCTGCAAGATACCTAAATTTAGATTAAAATTAAAATTACTTTAAATGTTTGTTCCATCTGACCATCTGGCCTGAGACTTTAGGTTTTGTCCAGTGCTGGTTACACCCAACCACCCTTTCAGAATAAAGGTCCACAGGGTTCTTTGATTGATGCCATAAAAAACCTAAAAAACCATTTCTGTAAGAGATGTGCGAGTGTGAAGAACCTTTTAAAAGCTTAAATAAAGTTTTTTTTTTTTTTTTTTTTTTAATAAGTTTAAGGGTACTCCAGTCACACTCTCTATTACAAAAATGATTATTTAAGGAACCAAAAGTGGTTATTCTGTGGCACTGCTCAAAAAAACCCTTGTAGGACCTTTATTTTTAAGGGTGTTGGGTTCTAACCTACACTGGACACTACATAAACTAGTTGCCTAAATGTTAGTAAATCAAGTGGAATATGGAATACGCTGCATGTCAAATGTCTCTGGCCATGTTTTACAGGATGCTCCCATGTTATGTGTGGCCTTTTCTTAAATGCCTATGCATCGGGGAGAGAAGCACTTTTTGCAGTTTTCCGTGCCATTGGGGAAGCCAGGAATTCATTTCAAGGGGCAGAGGACTAAAATATGCTGCATGATCTATGAAAATGAACTGAAAAGTGCAATGTGCTCATGCATTTTGGGTGGATGCCAGAAAGTAGTAGAAGGTCATATACTGAAATGTCAATGGACACAATAACAGATGTTTTAAGTTTCTATCCTCATCTCCAACTCACAGATTCACTGTCCACCACCTCTGATTTAATAAAAGCCTAATCTAGTTTAGCCATTGTGGGATGTCAAACCCATCAACACTATATGACAAAGATAAAAATAACAGAACCAAATAAAATTTGATATAAGAAATGAAATATACAATAACAAATAAAAGTGAACTCAGTAGGCAGATGTATTAAGATTAGTCTCTGCGTGATTATTGTTACAACCCTATTAGAAGTTCTGTAACTGAATGATAGGAAAAATTTAGTTCATGACTTCTGAGGAACTGCTGGTGTTGTATACGTAGGACTGAATCTGAGCAAGGAACAGATGGAAGGTGGATGGGCTATTTGCTAAAAACTTTAATGATGCCCAGCTTTCAATTTCAAGTAACACATTCAGAAGAGTCTTCAGGAGGGTTGGTCAACTGTATTAGTCATATTACTTGTGTGCATCAAATGATAAATCTGGATTGATTTCACTGCCAATGTTTGTCACAGTTGTACCTGTGGTAACAGAAAAGCTCTAAAAAGTTAACTTCAAATCAGACAGCAGCTTTAGGTCCAAGAAGTACATCAATTTTATCAGAGTTACATAAGCAGAAGTTATTCAACATGCAGGCTTTTATGTACTTTGCCAATGTTATTAAGTTGAATTTTATTGTGTGGTTTGGCTGATATACAGCTGTTTGTCAACAGTATAGAAATGAATGTGAATTATATGTGTAAGCATACTGTCACATAGCACAAGTATAGAGAAAGATGTGTGCAGGTGTAAAACACAAAGCTAGGGTAATCAGTAAACATAAACGTAAAGGTCAAACACACAACAACTAACAAACCAAATGTACAGCCCAAAAGAGTGGTCAGGGAACAGGCCAGGGTCACAACCAAGAACAGGAAACAGAATAACTATATGAAAGAAACAAACAACAACAGCTAACAAGGTACACATGGAAAGAATGCACAAAGAAGGCTAGCAAAACAAGAGAAAACAAGACAAAACACGAGCAAGGCTAACAGACTAAGTGGCTAATAGGCTAAGTGGCTAACAGCAGACAATAATGAGATAGGCAGTAGCAAACAGAGCAAGCAAAAGCTAAGATAAAGCAAACATGGCAAAACAAGAAGCAAGCTAAGGCTAGGCTAAACAGAACAAAACTGGATCCAGAACTGAACTAGGAAAAAACTAACGATACATAGACTAAAGAAAACTAGGAGCTCAGCTAGTGAGTGTGTTACGGAATGACAACACCAAGTAAAGTGTTAACAGAACAGCTTATACTGTATAACCCACTTAATCTGGAGACAATGAGATACAGCTGTGCTGCGAGTCATGTGATGAACCTGATCCCTCTAGAGATTGTAGCTGATGTAGTTCTGGTGAGGCTGGATGATGGAGGTCATGTGACAGGTGTAGTGGCAAAGAGTTCTGGGAGTTGGCGTTCATGTAGAGTCTATGAATAGGTGACCATGGGTTAGAGGACCAGGGAAAATGTGACAGAAATCATTGCCCAATAGTAGCATATATAGTGCTAATAATAAACGTCCTTGAACCTTGAAAGACACTATACTATGATTTTGCTTAAATGGCCACTTCCTCATATGCTTAGAAACTGGTAACAATCAGTATGATAGGATCTGAACCAGGATTGGGAGTTTCCTGTGAATTATTCAGACAATATATTGTGATCTATTGTGTCTAATGCTGCAATCAGATCAAGTCAAACCAGAGGATAATAGAAGATCATTTGTTCTTCACAAATGCTGTCTCTGTATTGTGATAATCCTGAGTTCTGATTTGAGGTTTTGTATGTATCTGCTTCTTATGCAAATGTGAACTTTTGTGCTACAGTTCCTCCACAATTTTCAGTATAAATGGAATATTTGAAAGGGGTCTATACATGGACAGATCACAGGAATCAAGATTAGATTTGTTAATCAGACCTGATTATTGATTTTGATATGATGTTAATTTGAATGATGTTGGTACCCAACATACAGGCAGAACACACCATTTTTGCATTTGAAACTGAATGTTTAGCACACTGGACTCAAAGCACTTTGATCAGGTAACATTTAAAATAAGCAAAAGAAATGTATGGATTTCCTTTTTTAAAATCAGGGCCTATATTAAATGCTTTCATCAGCAGAATGCATAGGGAAAGTGCTAATGCTGCTCATCATGTAGCCTATACAGACATGTACAGTAGTGTCATCCGACTATGAATGGTAATTGACCAGAGTGCAGATTTTCACTGTAAAATACATCCACAGACAAAGACAAAAAGAAAAAACACTACAATGAACTCAGGACAACACATTTCACTGTGACAGTGGAAGTATTGACTGGGCAGAACCTGATATGTGTTCACTCAAAACAATTTCTGGGCTGATGCTCAGTGCTACATATTGACTAGGCTTTGTTTGATTATGTAATGTCATGTGTACAGTAGCACTGCCATGTAGTGGGAATATAAGTAATAGAGTGACATATTTCAAACTGATTTGATTTGACTGGTGCAATGACACATAAAGTCTTAGCTAACAGCAACAAAGTATCTTAACTGAATAAAACGCATATTACTTCCATTGCAAATGAATTCCTTTATAAGAAAATATGTATTTTATGAAGAGTTTGTTTTTACTATCCATTCTTTATTTCTGTAGCTTAGGATCACTTAATCATTGTAATGTTCTTCTTCTGGTTAGTCTTTAGATGACATTGCTGTCTAGAGTTATTTGTGTACTTGGTAAAAATGAATAAAATGGTTATGAATAATAGACTTTTTTCAGCTTTTTCAACTTGAACTGAAAATGAGAGAGAAATAGAAAAAGTATTCAAACAGAAAAATTCATATAGAAAACATGAGCAAGCAGATAATGATGCCTGTTTTTTTCTTTCTTTTTTTCTTTCTTTTTTTTTCTGCAAAGTGGATTTTTTTTCTTTTAATCACTATTGCTGTGAGAAAATGACAGATGTTTACACAGGCCTAAGCAAAAGACTTTCAAACTCATTTTGGAAAAAAGAAATTATGTCAGCATGTTTCATGTGTAAGAATTTGTATGAATGTAAGAATGGCTAATTTATCATTTTGTCAGGTTTAGTGGCATTGCCTTTAAATGGCTAAATTCCAAATATTTAGGGTAGCCTTGCACAAGCTTCTCACAGTACATTTCTTGAATTTTAGCCTGTTTCTCCTGACAGAACTTGTGTAATTGAGTTTGTTGGCTTCTTGTTGAAACATTCGGTAACACTTTATAATAACTTTCATTAGCTAATCAACTAATGATTAATAACTGTGAACAAATCATTAGTTCATGAGAATTTTATTAACAAATGCTTTACTCCTGCAAGACCCATGTTTCCATTTTCTGGCATATTGGTTCAGGATTTTTGTATTCCTCCTTCTTCATGACCCCTCTCCTTTTCTGAAGGGCACCAATCCCATTCTCAGCAAAACAGCCCCACAACACAACAGCCTGCCAATCTCAGGTTCCACAGCTTTTGTTCTTTAGATTACATTTAAAATTACTTTCAATTATTGTTCCTGTTAGAATTCCTCCTTTTCATAGATGCATAAGACAGGTCATTGGAGTTCAGGCCTGCTGTCCTGCTCCTAAATTCATGGCTCCACACACATGCTTTATGACACTGGGGGTCAAGACTAGCTGGCTCCAAAGCTATAGATTACACTTTAGAGGCCTTGCCTATAACTTTCAGTGACAACAATATCTGATTAACAAGTCTCCAAAGCTATTCGTTTAGTCTCACTGCCACAAGCCCACTTAGCTAACCTTGGGCCTTCTAACAATGTGGAACCTACAAACAGTTCTAACAGTTCCATCTCACCAGCCTCCGTGTCCATTTTACATGTTAGTTTAGCTTGGGTCCAGTGCTGGTTACAACCCAACACTATTAAAAATAAAGGTGCTATGAATGGTTCTTTGAGCGATGCCATAGAACAGAGGTGTGAAACTCCAGTCTTGGAGAGCCAGGTTTGGTGATCTTCCTGATCAAGCACACCTGATTCAACTCAGCAGGAAATGATCAGGATTAATTCTAGCCTTAGAGTATAAATCACCAAACTGTGCTGCCAAGTTTGACCTGCTTGCAATAGATGAACCACTTTTGTTTCCCTAAAGAACTATTTCTGTAAAAGAGATGTGAGTGTAAACAACCTTGTAAAGACTTCATGTGATAAAAAGGTTCTGTTTTTTTAAGGAACCAAAGTGTTTTTTTTTTTTTTTATGGCATTGCCCAAAGAACCATTTTCTAGCATTTTTATTTTTATGGGTGTTGGGTTGTAACCAGCACTGGACACAACTTAATCCAACATGCCAAAAAGCCCCTACTCTACATTTCCAACATTAATTGCACTTGGTTCAGTTGCTCAATGAGAAGTCAGTTATTTATAATATTTTCAGGGGCAAATTACGATTGGAAATCATGGTATCACATAAGCATAGTCAAAATATAAGACTTTAAAAATAATTTCAGTACTAATCATAATTAGCAGTAAAAAAAGAGGCTTTTCCCTCTTTTCATAGACAATACAGCCACTAGCAGCAGCAAACTCTGATGCACTGTTTTTGATGGACACTCTACCTGTATTTTTGGCCACTGCCAGAGTATACTACGTCCAGAGTTTGTTTACATTCTGATCTGACACACATACTTGAAGTTTCCATTGTAGAAAGCCTGAAGCCTTTGCACTGTGATGCATTAATGCTTGCTTGCTGTTAAAACAAGTATATCTCGCTACAGAATAACAGACTTCATTCACCAACCCACTTATGCGGTTTTCACAAAGATTCTGACATTCAACAATGTTCTCTTATTTGTTCTCTTATTTGTTCTTCAGTAATAGCAGAACCTACACCCACCCAACAGCACACTTGTGCCTTTGAGTGCTGACAGGTTAGAGCAAAAACAATTGGTTAATCAATTCTCCAATTGTAGTGTATTATTTCAATTGTAATATTTAAGATAAACTTAAGAGGGGTATTGACAAACGAAGCCTAATGTTATTTTTGATGACATTAGTAAAATGTTTGAAGATATTAGTAAAATGAAAATATATTAATGAAATACAATGCTTGAGGTATTCATCTATTGATTTGAAAATGATTCAAATTTTAAACATAAAATATTAGCTCAAAATGCCTTTAAAATGATTAAAAATATAATATAATGTGTAAAAAATTTGGACTGAAACAGGTATGTAGCATGAAATCATACAATTGAAGATCCTAGACATTTTTTGCCACAATTGACTGCACTTTCAGATTGAATTTATCTTGTTTCCTTGTTGTGAGGCATAAATGGTTTGCTTCGTTAGCATGTTCCATATGCCACTGTAGCATTTATTTATGTAAATATCAATTGCCAATCAATGAACATCACTAACGTGCCTCCCCCTATGTAAACATGCCTGAGTCCTCATTCAGAGTATTGACTGGCCAGACCCTGATATGTGTTCACTCAGTAAAATTACAGTGCTGCTTTTCTCTGCATTGGTTGCACATTGATTAGCCTTTGTTTGGTGCTGGTAAATATCAAGCACGAATAATAGATTGGCTGAATACTGCTGATTGAGTGTTTAACTGAACCCAGACATCTGTGTCCTAAGCAAACACTTAAAGCTATTTTCAGTGCAGTGGAACATGGTGGCTAATACCAGCACATTCTGTCATACGTTGTATGAGGCTAGTACTGCCAGTTAAGTGAGTACATCTACTAAATAAATTAGCACATTATTCAACAGCAAAGGAATAAACTGTGACCTTTTTAATTAATCAAATGCTCTTTATTTTTAAAAAAAGTCAAACAAAAAATTTTGGTATGTTTTTTTTTCACTTATCTCACATATCTCATTTACAAAAATGCTTCTTTAGATGAAGCCCAGCTCAAGGAAAACAAATCAATGCTCCATTATGCAGCTTATTATGCATAGTCCTGCCTAATAAATGTACTTTCCTCAGTTTACATTTCACAGTGACACCATGGAGTCATGGACAAGAGGAAGATGAAAGAGAAAATGAAATTTCAATAACTGAAATAACCACAGACCGATGGCTGTGCTAATTTGGGTGACTATTGAGTTCTAGTGTTGCTAGCAATTTTAGCTTTGCAGCTTTAATTTTAAAATATTAAAACAAATATTTTGGCTATGAGTTTTGAGTAAATCATTCTTTTCACAACAGACGTGCATACAGAGATCAACAGAATGCAACACAATAATGAAGTGATAAGGCAGTTCAAAAGGAAGAAGGGAACAACAATAAAAATATTGTGTATTCAGTGTAAACCAGCATTGTAAAAAAATCAAGCTGGCGATCAAACTGGTGATGAAAGAAGGAATGTGACAGGTAATAACAGGTAATGTTCTGCAAAATATGTTCCTGTCAACATTTCACTTTGACCACTTGCTCAGCATGTATTAGACTTTAGCACATTGTCCTCAAATGCTTTATTTTACTCTTACTTGCCTGTTTGGGTATTTTTAGTTGCTTTTTCCATGTTGCATTATCGTTTATGTGTTACAGTTCATGCATTGTTTAGCAAAGCAAACTGTAGAGTGCTGCCTGCTGGGTCAAATAGCTCAGGATTGATCCAAATGTGTACAGGCTATTCTCTGTTCTCTCTACAGGACTCATTAGCTGACAAAATCAGGGATATACCACTTGATGCAGGGCTCTAAAGTACTATAAACTCCAGTAAAAATACCATAGTACTAACATAGCAGCATAGAAATGTTGAAAAATACATTTTTCAGATTTAACATTGGTACACTGTTACATATTGGTACCATAGGTGGTTTTACAATGTTAAATGGTAAAGGCAGCAGTGTGACTTAACACGTTTGCCTCTCAGCCCTGAGGTCTTTGGTTTGGACTGGCATTTCCATGTTTTCATATCCGTGTAGGTTTCCTAGAACTGGATCTCCAGTGTCCTCCCATATGAAGGTTAGAAGAATTGGTATCAAATTAACTGGATGTAGCTGTGAATGTAGTTTTAGTCGCTGGTATGATGTTAAATGATAAACAACAACAACTATGATGGGAGTACCATGGGACTTTGTAAGGTTATACTTGACTGTGACGTTTTAGAGTTAGTGAGCATGTTTTTGTGTTTTTCTTAGTGGGAAAAAAAAGAAGTTTGGCTGAATTAAGGCCCTTTCATAAACACAGTGTTTATGAAATACAGTTACTGGACCAAAACCTTTGCAGCCCTCTTGATTAGCCACTCCAGCACTTGGGAAAACTGTTAATAAATGTAAAACAACAGTTAAATAAATTATTTCGTACCAAAACAGTCTAAGGGGAGTTACTGCACTCTGGCTAAAGCCTCATTTATACTCCCTATTTGTACGTAAATGTGTGGGTGCGCTTCAAGCGATATAACAGTAACTGCCCACATACTTCCTTGCGTCAGCTCCGTTGACATGGTTGTTGAGCATCACGTCCAGTAGAGGGCAGTTCAGAGTAAAAATCAAACATGGCGACAGCAGAGGAACTTGTCGTTCTGTGCTTATTGCAAAAACGAAGAAAAAGGCAGCGTTCTAGGCGGCAGTGGTCTGTGAGGCAATCAAAAATTGCACACCAACTCGCACAACCTTTCTTCAAAAACTTCTGCCATTTGTTCTTATTCTTCATGTACATAAGGAAGCATCTTTCCAGTGGTATTGCTCTGGCTTTCAGAAAACGTGCAAATCACGTACAAAATGAACGCAGAGTATGGACAGAAGACTTCGGCCGTATCCATTTCCATATTTAACATTGAGCATAAATGAACCTTTAGTTTTTACAAAACAGTAAAACACACTGTGTGTATGTACTTTGGTCACATCAAAGTATCTGTGTATCTGTAATTGTTAAAGAATACTTTAACTATTCCTTTAATGTTCTGCTCAACTCTTTGGTAAAGCACATTTGTGTCACTATATTTTTTGTTTTAGATGTTAAGCTAAGCAAATATGTACGAGACACCCATTGGATAATTACTGCATGTTTGATTATGTTTCAGTTGACAACAAGTGATTTGTAACCCTAACTGATGCAGTGAGTAACTTCTCATTTGTTAAACAATCATGTCGAAAGACATCCTATGGTCGAGGAAAAGATGTTGATCTGTTTCAGAAGGATGAGATTACTGGCATGCATCAAGCAAAGAAAACATCTAAGAAGATGCTGAAACTAGGTCAGAAAACAGTCAGGAAACTAGGTCAGGAAACTAGGAAACATGCTGAACTGTCCAACGCATTATTAAAAAGTGGAAGGACAGTGGGGAAAACATCATCTTTGAGGAAGGAATGTGGTTGGAAAAAAATGATTGTGATCGGTGATCACCTAAATGTTTGATAAAATCAAATCTAGAAAAAAACCAAAGTAAAACTCAGGCATATGTGTAATAGTGAAATTAAGAGCGTTTGCACATGCACAATGTGAAGGGAACTCAAAGGAGTAAACAGCTGTGTAGCCTTACGAAACCACTTATCAGTGAAGCTAACCAGCAAAAATGGCTTTAATTTGATAGAGAGTATAAATATTGGACTCTGGAGCAGATGAGAAGGTCATGTGGTCTGTTGACTCCAGATTTAAGCTGTTCCAGAGTGATGGGCTCATCAGGGTAAGAAGAGAGGTGGCTGAAGTGATGCACCCATCATACCTATTGCCTACCATACAAGCCTGTGGTGGGCAGTTCTATGATCTGGTGGTTGCTGCAGTTGGTCAGGTTTAGATTCAGCAACGTTATGTACCCAAAGAATGAGGTCAGCTGACAATTTTTTGGGGGGGTTTTGAGAGACATCCGGTTGGAGAGGACGCTGGTGCGTTTTGGCTGCCGCTTCTCCTTTCGGAAAACATTAACTTAGTTTTTCTTTTGAAAAACTCCTGATCATCGACAAACCTTTGGATTAAAGCTCACCTGGATCTGTTTCTCTGCTTGCTGTGAAGGATGATTCATCAGTGAATGTGCTGTAAAAGCTCGGTGTGTTATATGGTCACTGGACATGTCGGCTCTACTGTACGACGGCTTGGGTAAAACCTTGTCCGACTGTGCCGACAAGTTGATGCCAGCCACGGCCAAAACACTCATCTCCTTCCAATATGTGCAGCTTCTAATCCACATCGTTCTCATCCAGTCTTTTTGGTTTCTGCTCTTCACCGGCGTCTCCAGTATGGCTCTCCATTACACAGCTCTTCAGCTTCACCGGCTAAACCACTTATGGCCTCCTTCTATGGACGTTGTTGCAGATATGAAAAACTCTGGACTACTACGCCATCGCTGCTACATCCATAGAGGCTCTCATCGAAATTTGATCTACAATATTAAATCGATTGATAGTACTCTATCTGCATGGACTGATATCTACTCCACTTCCGTATCCCGTCGTCCGAACAACAACATACATCATCAGATCACCCGTCGTTTAAACCTTTTCAATCTCTGCTCTGTTCCCACCTCCTTCAATGCCTCTTCAGAAAGAAAGCCATTAAAAGTCACGCTATTCAATACAAGATCACTCAATAACAAAAGCTTATTACTTAATGAATTCATAACGGCTCTCAACTGGATTTTCTTTGTTTGACTGAAACATGGCATAAACCTCAGGACTATTTTAATCTCAACCAAGTCACCCCATCTGGTTTTTCATATTTGGACAAACCACGCATTATGGGTCGGGGGGGTGGAGGTGTTGCTGCTGTTTACCGACAATCCCTTAAAATCCTTCCTCTTTCCATCTCTGAT